>LQNS02278091.1:18156733-18176441 GCA_001587735.2 Parhyale hawaiensis | reverse complement strand
TGTACGCCCGTGCCAGAGCCAACACTTTTTAGTGACAACGCTCCACGCTCCATTCCTTTTAATGCAGATACTCGTACTTCGAGGCCTGAACACCGCAGTGTGTGACGTAAATTGTATCTTGGCGACCCAAATTCATCATCGGAGATGCTATATATTTTCGCAGATATGCATCATAACTGCTCGTTTGCATTCGTCAAAAGTATTCCATTTCTTTATTACCAGCTCCACTGGTCAAATCACTTGGAGGCTATCCGTGTATCTGCGGTCAACGTGTGCTGGCATGCCGAACATCTATGCGTCGCGTCGTACAGATCTCGATAGCTCGCGATATAGGTACTACGCCAACCACTGATGTGCTTCACATAGAGTACAACGGTTACAAATATATCAAATATAGCGGTGGCTGGCATCTCGTATTGTCTGCCATATACCTACTAGACTTGCATCATCTGGTTTGCGACGAACCTACTGCTTTGCATTGGACCTACACACAGAAAAACGGTTGTTTGCCATTAAGCAAAATGAGTTAACTGTAAACTACCTTGTCGTTTGAATTTGCGTCAATGCATATTGTCGTTTGTGATGAACAACATGTGTCTTTTACGATTAATTATTAATGCTTTGTAGCTAAAATATTACGTCGTTAGTGATAAGAAATCAGGTGTTTTTTATCGTAAAGAACATATTTTTCTGCGTGTAACCACATGTACCGTTGCCAACATTACATTGGCTTGCTGTGTTGGTCACCGATGGCCAGCATCTCATGGTAGCCTATGCCACGCGCCATTTCAGTGACCACATTTCACCAATTACTACATAGGCACATACTACACCAGTGACCGCATCAGACGCTGTGCCACACAAGTACCACGGTACACCGGCGTGCAACATCAGACTTGGTGCACTGCACGACGCCGGTGGCCAGAGCGTCGTGGTGTCGGGGCGCGTAGCATGGACTGGTCTGCCCTTCTAAGGCTTGCGCTGCCCTCCAACCCTTGTGCCTCGTCTGCTGCAGGAGGGTCTCCTCTGCGTCGCCTGATCATCTTAAGCGATTGTGTCGTTAGCTGCCCGACACTGAAATACTTGCTGCCAGTCTGCGTCTTAGAAAGCCTTGCAACGCCTTCATTCCTTCACTGTTGGCTCATGTACTTCTGCGGTGTGTGCTGTGCTCTCATACCAATTCTTTCAACTTTGCCTGAAGTTATTGCATTGATCCCGTTTCCACGCATCGTAAACTTCTACGAATTTGTGCTTTAGCGGCGTCGGATTTCCTAAGCTACTGTACCTAGAGAGATTAGGCATAGCATTCGAATATGGTCATAGCATCAATGTTATATGACCAAAGCGCTGTGTATATCATAATATCAGTGACATGCGTATAGTCAGAACAGTGCCTGTCTCATAATTACTTTTATAATTCCACTCTGCTACTGGGTTAGGCATGAGCTCAGCCCGTCTTCCTGCAACAACCGATGACTCTGGCAAGGGCCTCGGATTAGGTATGTGAGTGTACCCCGAAGGGACCACCAGCACTACAGCTCTGGCGGAAACGATTATTTTTACTAACGACATTCGAGCTCGTTTTTCATGTAGGCAATTTCCTAAACCAACATTGCTGCAATATCTCGTCACTGGTGTTGAAACAGGCCCGCCATGTGGTGACAATAAATTTTGTTGCAATGCCGACTGTTGTTCCCAGCGGTGATGGCGCACCCATTACTGTGATTATCACCTGTGTCTTCACAAAGTGGCTTTCGATTGCCTGAATAAATATGCATTTTTTTAATAATACTTTGTTGGAAAAGGATTTACTGCAACACAATTTGTTTATGATCAAGTGTAGGTATTCTCAATTGAGATGGGACCAGCGAAGACAACTTGCTGCAATCCTTGTGATCGCAAGCTGATTTTGTAGATCATCGACATCTGTTCCACGGTTCCAGTGGTGGTTTTCTCTGGGTTTACACACAGTGCTTTGGTGGACTTGACTATTGCGGCGCTGCACGCTATGTGAGATCACAGTGTTGTCCTTTGTACGGCCTTCTGTTCTGAAGCTCGGAATAATCACCTACCGGCTGCATGCCGTAAAGCGTTTTATGCCGCACGTTTGTTCGTTGCTGCAAATGACAAAACTTCTTTTGAGCGAAGATGCACGTCAGATCGTCATGTTCAAATCCAAATTTTTACATAATTCCCATTTTCATCGTATCCTGCAGGCTGGCATTACTACTGGATATCAAGAGAAACCTTGCTTAGACCCCTTGGACCCGGACTGTCCCGTCACTGCTCCGAACAAAGGGTCTAAGGACCCAGTGGACGTAGGGGCCCATGTTACGGGCGGGTGTTACGGTTTTGCTGGCCGCTACATGCACTGGCCCGAGCACCTCATCGTGGGCGCCACCACCAAAAACAAAACTGGCCACATTGTACGGTAAGTTACGCGCCAATGGAGCTGTGCTCTATCTGAAAATCTTCTATTCCCTTGGCGCTATAATGTAGCAGACGCAAAGGTCATCAGCTTTCTTGCTCTTTCAGAATTTCTTTGCTGATGCTGGTTGCAAAAGATGCTCCATATGTATTTCTTATTTGACTCTTACTTAGTAATCACTTTTTAAATGATGTCCTGCTTTGTGCCCTCGAAAGATTTGTACTCTTTGAATTATAAGGAACCGTAAGTTATTTTTAAGCGAATATGCTGTCTACATGTAAAATGAAAAACCAAACGTATATGTTCTTAGGGGAGAGGCGCTACAGAGCATCGTTCAGCTGATGGGCAGTAAGAACCTTTACGACTACTGGCATGACGACTGGAAGGTCCACAACATCGACTGGACGCAAGACAAAGCTGAGAACATCCTCAATGCTTGGATGCAGAAGTTCATGCAGGTCAGTAGCTAACTTGATGGCCATTTAACACGTTATTTATCGTGTGAGTAACTTGTGCGATATCGGCAGGCGATGGATTATTGCATCTCCATTGCCGGTATTGTGTGCTCTTAAATACTCGGATATGTTATCAGCGTACCACGGTGTGGTCGTAAGAGCGCACCAGAGAGCTCAGTTGATGGAAGAAGTTGTGAACTTTGTTGGTGAAGACTGGCTAGTGCTGGACTGCGACAGTTGGGTAATAACTTTTGTTCCAAAGGCGCTTCGTGCTTGGCAGGGCAGCAAATACCTGAACCATAGACCGCAACAGTACTTGACTCTTAGGTCTGACGCTGGCGGCCAAGAGTCGGCAACGGAAAAATGGGATTTTCTCAAGAGCTATTCTTTTCCCTCTATCTAATACTCAAGAAAAAAATTCGAAGGTACCCAACATTTTTCTTGGGGAGAAGGTAGCTTGGATACGGTGGGGACGCACTTAGGCGCTTGCCTGCATGACCGTGTCTGGACATGTTCATAATAGCTCTTGAGAAAATCCCATTGTTCCCATTTTGGCCGCCAGCGTCAGAGGCCACTTGGACCTAAGAGTCAAGTACTGTTGCGGTCTATGCCTGAGCAAATACCAAATACACCCGGCGTACCTACTATGTTGGTGTATTCCATTCCCCCTGTGCTCTTCAGTTACTTGCCAAGTGTTCCGGTGTTGTACTAACAGTGCTATGTAAATTCATGTATGCACTGAGTGGCATATGATGCTGTGGTTTTGCTGCTCCCGTTACTGTATATTCATGACGACAAAGTAGAGTTGTTGCGCTGCTTCGCAGTCCGCGCGCGTACACTTGGTTTTCATATTAAAGTTTCTCACCAACATTAGCTTTCGTTTAGCATGCAACTGTTGAATGAGTGCCGTACTGCTGTGCTTTGTTTATATTTTATCCTTAGCTATGAGCATGTCATTGAATATTGTATTTTGTGACTAAGCTAGTTAGTGATCTGGAGCGTAATTTAATAAATATTCGTTTTTCGATGCATTCTTCTGTCTGTGAAGTATTGCTTCAGGGACACGCATCATTTTCTCTTATTGAGTATGCCATTAGCCTGAATAGTCAATATAGTCGCATGCGTAGTATCATCGTGAATATTAGGTGTCGGGTACGGTAAGGTATTTATGCCTACAACACTTCCGTTGTGCTTTACTTTGAGTTAACGAACGCGCTTGTGTGAATGGATCTACTTCCGGTGCTTCTAGTGATTCCCATCGTACGGTACCGTATTGCAAATGGCTGTCGAGTTCTTGCAAGCATTGTCTTTTGTGAAGAGTCTACTTTCGGTCCGGGTTGGCTGGTTTAAACCAAATAAAAACATGGCTTAAACCAACCAAAAAAATTTTTTTTTGTTTTTATTCGATTTTTTGGGTTTTTATTCATAAACATTGCAAAAATAAAATTTTTTCTTCTGGAAAGTATAAAATTTTAGTCACACAACTGAAAGGATGAGTTTATGCGTTTCTTTTCGGGAATCCGTTTGACTGTTAGGACAGTTAGGGTCAACTATTGCTAAAGTGTATTTATTAAACACCTATAACTTAAGGTAATTTTGTGTTATTTCATTTCCGAGATGCATGCCTAATTATATTCTAGTGCTAGAAGCTACTGAAAATTAGAAGTAGTAGTTATATAGTTACTATTAGATAGCTAGTGAGCTCATGAGAAGGATGTTGGTATATAGCTCTTGCACTTTCTTCAGTTCATTACTCTGCTCTTAAGCTAGTAGCTAGCTATTTCTATCGAGATGTCTTTGCATTTTGAAGTGTTTCTAAGTTTTTCAAAGGATTTTATGGCTATTTTCACTTTCTTTAGTTCATTACTTTGTCATCAATTAGCTAGTAGCTCGCTATTTCTGTCACGTTGTATTTGTAATTTTAAGTGTTTTCAAGTTTTTCAAAGGATTTTATATTGCAATTATAAATCATAGCATCTCAGCAGTTTGCATATTAAATGTAGCCATAGCAAATACAGGTACTCTGCGACCTGCTTTTCCGTAATCCCTTTATCTTAAAATCATTCTTCTACAATAGGAAGTTGAAATGAAGTGACTAAGATTGTTGATGATCAGCTAGCTGCATGTGTCTACACAGCAGAAACCCCTTCAAATGTGGGATGAAATTCCTAGAACTCGAGAAAAAACAACAAAATCTTAAAAAAAGCAAGTAAACAAAAAAAAAAGATATTTTTTTGGTCTAAACCAAAAAAAAAAAACCAATGTTTTTGCCAACCCTGCTATCGGTATTACTGTCAATGGGTATTTCTTCTCATTTTGTTCACGAGCTAACGTCAGTCCCGAGTTGTAAAATTTTAATTCTTAAAAGGCAGTCCTTACGATGAATTAACCTTTGTATCGTGAACATTACTTCGGCCTGCTTTCGATTACCAATCATTTCGCGTTTTGGAATTGAATTCTTCCTGCTGATGAGTTTTACGCTTCATCCACAAGTATCTCTTTACTCTATTTTTTTTTACATTTTGCTGCTGAATTTCTGCCCAAGTAATATAACTATTGATATCTCACTTGCTGTGAGGCTGCACTTCCAATAGCTCCATTAAGCTTCTGAGGTCAAACAAAGACTTGTGCTGGAACTAGTTCTTTTCCTGTGTACGGCATGAGATGGGTCAAGACTTGTGCGGTGCAGTTGTTACATAGACTCGAGTAGGAGTTATTAATGACTCGTGTTGCAGTTCGCTCCTATGCTGTGTGCGACGTACCATGTGTAAAGGTTTGTGTGCGGCAGGAGTTCATTGGTACTTGTACATCTTTGATTGGCGAGGCGCCTTGTCTCGGGCTACGCACACCCGCCCTCAAGCCTTGCAATCATCACCACCCACTTCGCCAATTGTTCTCTCTTACTGGCGCCCCACCACGTCATGGCACTCGCCCTATTTGGACGCCTTTCCTAAAGTGACTGCACGCAACACTCAACCGCCACTTGCCCTGCCATGTCCGGGCAATTTCTGTGCATTTTGCTTCACAACCTTCTACGTGCATGTAACTTCTTCTTGAGCCTGAGAAGTCGTCAGAATGCGGTCTACATGGAACAATTATGCGATCCTTGCCAACTGCACGTACGAATTTTGATATCATTTCCTGATGCAATGAAGCAATTTTCTGTTACAAAGCTTGGTATGTTTTTTCCCTATACACTTGGGGACAATCGAAAGTTTTATGGTGCGTCACAGTTTATATTCGATGTTGTGGTATTATTGTTAAGTACCTATAATTTGGAAGTAACGTTTTTTTTTACCAGTGTCCTCCTTCTACCTATATAATATTCTTTCATTGGAAAAATGTGGAACGTACCTAGTATTGATGTCTGTGTTGTTCTATTGCCTTATGGCTGGGCATCTGAATGCTGTAGAATTTCTTCGTTGTTTACCTTATGTTACATATTTTTATGAATGAATATATATTTTAAATATATTCCCTACGATCGAAAGTATCGAGGCCGTATATCGTAAGACACACTGCATGTAAACGGAGTGCATAAATACGCACGTAATGGTGCAGCAGAGACAGCGGCGCCTGGGTGTCATTGGTGCTCTTTACGCCCCGTCGGTGCCCTGGTGTACAAGAGAAAGAGAGACATAAGCTCTTCTATTTTAGTAGTCGGAGCGGCGGTGTGGATAGGTTGTTAGTATGCGGTAGTTTGCACCTCCTGTCGTTCCATATAAAGCCGCCACTTCCTTCCATGGCGAACTTAATGATGTGGTCTTCATTAATTAAGACGGCGACGTTCTCTGTTTTTGGTTGGAGCGGTGGCGGTGCCTCGTCCGTCTCTTGCTGGGCCGCTCAGGTCCCATTGTCTTCTTTTCTACTGCCATTTGTGCTCATAGTCAAGTGGTATAGATGATGTTAATGGAACGAGCTGGCGATGATGAAGAGAATGTAATCTTCGAACTGTTGTAGGCGATTTCTTCTTTACTTATTGTGCACCTTGGTGAATGAATTGTAAATGCAGTATGTACCGTGCAAACTGTTGAGGAAGACATATCTATCCTTTACTGATATTAATGTGTTGTGAACGATGTCATCACAGTGACCAAATGCGAGTAAGAAGTAAAAAAAGCTTTCACCTTAAAATCACTGGCTATAGAAGATACTTCCAGGTTCATCCAACAACCTTCCATTTATAATTTAAACTTAACGTAGCCTCATAAATATTCCCCAATTCATATTAGCGTTCTTTCATGCTGAATCTATTGATGCTGCTGGTATGTGCTGCCTGGCCAAACTGCACCCGAGATGTTCATGAGGTACGAACATTGCCGTATCACGTGTGACTGTACTGACCCCATGTCAACCTGGGCGTAACTCGATGTCTTACAGAAAGTGGAGTCTGAGACACAGGCTCGAGCCCAGGACACTGCACCATACTTGATGCTGCCCTTCTCAGACGCCTCCCTCGGTGCTCTCATCAAGAATTTCTCTCAACTTTCTCTGCCAAAAGTCATCATTGGATACGTTGTTATGGTGAGTATAGTGCTAGTAGAGACTCACTTGTACGCAGATAGCAACACGGCTTCCTGCGTCGCTTGCGAAAAGGCTATCATGACAATTTCGGGAATGTTCTTTTGAGCTAAAGGTTTTTCAAGTTCCTTTATGCTGCGAAAGCGAGTAAACCCTCCAGTTACCCCGTGTTATTTTAAAGAGTTAGTAACACGGTAAATTTATATTATTGTTACTTAGTAAATAAAGATTTAGCAGAACCTTCATAAGTATTGCATGAACTTATCTCTTCAAAAAGCTGAAATAATAGTCTTTTGCGAAATTATCTCCCGAGTAATGTGACGTCGTCTTTACGCCAGCACTACAATAAAATTAAATGTGAGCTAATTCTAATGGCACCTTTCACAAATTCATTACCGATATTAAAAATGTTAGATACGCTCCAAAATGATTGACTGTTTACATCGCGGGCACGGTCACTGAAGCAGCCTTTGCTCTACATCGACACCTGCCGTATTCCATTCCCTATTTTTTATAATTGCGCGTGTATATTGATCGTTAGAACTAACAGTGTATATTAATATTAAGGTACCTATTATGAAATTCTCATAATATAATTATGATCCTACCAACCCATGAACAGTAGCTATCAATTTAAGTATACATAAAAAGTTTGTGGTAATTATTCTGTTTAACGTAGTACTAAGTTACATTTCTGTATATGCCTTTCTTTGGGTGACTCAATTTCTTCATTCCCATAGCAATGCGAGACAGTAGTTCGTAGTGTCATATATTGTGTACCTATCGTGCATGGAAGGGCGCAGAAACTAATACTAATGTATATGTGCTGATCACCCTAACTTGTGCGATGATACACTGATACGAAAAGGTACACTCGCAGTAAAATGCAACTGTAGGGTACATCGTGTGGCGCCCCAGCCAAATAATGCGTTATATGCACCCTGGTCCCCTCAGCTGGTGTACGTAGCCTTCATATTGGGTCGTCCTGGGGATTTGGCTGCGTCACAGGCGGGCCTGGGTATTGCTGGGGTTCTGCTGGTGACCTTCTCTGTAGCGGCCGGCATGGGGTTCTGCGCTCTGCTGGGGCTGCCCTTCAGTGCTGCCTCTACTCAGGTACGTCTAATCCTTAACCCTACGCTTGCAGATAATTTATTCTACCATTTCTTGCTGTCTGAGGTTAGTGATGTCCGCGCATTCTATGTTGCGGGGTGTTGCACCTCCATAGCTTACCTCAGACCTCCAGTATCGTCGCTCTTGGTTGTGGCACTGCTCTGAAGTATATTGTATCCCTTTCTTTGTTGATCTTATACTCAAGTTGCGCATCAATACCGTACGTATTTGAGACTATTCACAATATGCTGTTGCTATGGATATTGCTGCGTAATTAGACACGAAAGTGTTATAATACTTATGGTACTGAATTGCCCTACGATTGTTCTCGCTGCAGGTGCTGCCGTTCCTTGCTCTCGGTCTCTGTGTAGACAATTTGTTCTTGTTCCTCTACACCGCCGCTGACACCCTGCGTGAGTCGTCTGCTCTGCGTACTGGCCTTACTGGTGACGCTAGGATGGTGAGTACAAATGCTAGGTGCGCAGAGACGCAGCCATTCATGTCCATTACGAGTTGAGGCGTGGAGTTCTGAATGTTATGCAGCCGAACTTCTCAAACTGAGACCTTCCAGAACGTAGAAACTCCAGGAAGGTACACGCTGCACAGCGCCGTCCGTAGGGAATTGGAATTGTGGACATAACCGACACCATACTGAGTGTCAAGCAGAATGGTGCAGTGAAACTTAATTGGTAGGATTTAAGTAGAGAACCTATTTTGTGAGTATATATTTCATTCGTTCGTGTGGAGACGAACCGATTTGTTATTTTTTATCTAGTTTTGTGTACAGTTCTGAATGATTTCAGAGCGGTAAGCTCTCAAAGCTTATATATGTAGGTACCCATAATATTTTATATTTGTACCGTCTTTGCGCATTTGGTAGGTATATCTACTGCGTATACATTATTGGGTCAAATTGAAAAGTTCTGAAATTGGCATGTTTGCATCGTAAATGTGCTTTTACCCGTACGAGTAACTTTATCTCCAATGCTTATAGTGGGGCAATTGATCACTTGCAGAAGGAGGTGGGCTCCATAGTGAAGCGCTGCGGTGTATCCATCCTCATGTCCTCACTCTGCACTGCCCTCGCCTTCACCTGCGCCGCCATCATCCCTGTCCCGGCCCTGAGGTCCATGTGCTTCCAAGCCGCTATTCTGATCATCGTCAACCTGGCTGCGGTGCTGCTCGTCTTCCCGGCATTCCTGTCCTTGGACCTGCGCAGACGAAGCGCGAAACAGGCCGATGTTTTCTGCTGTTTTCCTGCTCCGCATGACAGCGCCACTGACTCGCTGACGCCCCCGACCCGATCTTCCGATACTTCCTGCTGCCTCCCGCAGCACCTGTCGTCCTCCCATGTCCCCGCCGCTGCTGATCACGGCGCCTCTGCGGCCACGACGCCAGCATATGTCAACATGGGAGCGCAGAAGTGCGATGCTCACGGAACGCAGTCCCGCGATTGGGCCGACCGCAGCACGAACCTCGTCCTGGCCCCCTCCGTCGAGTCGCTGGAGTCCAGCTTCTCTTTCGTGGGCGACAAGTTTGGTGTTGGCAAATTTATACGGACGGTGAGCGAAAAAATGTGGCTTGGATATCTGTCGTGCGTCACCAGCGAGAAATGCAAGGCGCTTAGTTTTATTATTTTACTAGCATCCATAGCAGCTTCGGCTTGGGGCGTGAGTCGCCTCAGGGACGGCCTCAGCCTCGCAGCGCTAGTGCCAAGCCATACCCCAGAAGCTTCATTTCTGGAGGCACAGCAACAACATTTCAGCATTTACCACATGTTCGTCGTCACCAAAGGTCACTTTGAGTATCCCCGACACCAGAAGCTCTTGCACGACTACCACGCCTCTTTCACTCGTGTTCCTTACATTCTCAAAGACGATGATGGTGGCTTGCCGGACTCTTGGCTAGCATCCTTCAGGGACTGGCTCTTGGGGTTACAAAAGGCCTTTGATAAGGACTGGGCGAATGGCTGTATCACCAGCGACCACTGGTATGCCAACGCCTCCGATGATGCTGTCATGGCCTACAAGCTGCTCGTGCAGACTGGCCATGTTGATCATCCTGTGGATCGGTCCCTTGTGACTCAGGTTCGTGTGTTTATCTCGCTCACGTTTTCTTTCGGCTTTACCTTTAGCTGATTAAACTTACAGCGCTCGACAAACGGAAATACGCTTATGTGAATAACATTACTTCACTGTCAATATAGGGTCAGAAGTGTGGCATGTTTCCCATTTTATTTGGAATCGAAAACTGAATTGTGTTAGTAAAAAGTTCTTTTACTTTTCGGTTCTTATCATTGAAAGGTGAATCGTAAATTCTGAGTTCTGTAGTGTTCATGACCAAGGGCATTTATATACTTCTATAGAACGTCACTTCTATAAAGGGGATAACATTTCTAAAGTAACGACTGTATTTGTGAAGATATAACCGCAAGGAGCTAATTTTTATTGTACCTACTGACTTTTTTTTTCCTCCGCTCTTGCTCGTCACTTGCTCTGGAAATGTACCGAAGCTTGTCTGTGACTTAAATACACATGTAAAATAGCTTGAGGACCCGTTCGTTGAATGGAAGACTTACGGTGTGTTGCAGACGCGCCTCGTGAACGCTGAAGGCGTCATCAACCCTGACGCGTTCTACAACTACCTCAGTGCCTGGGTAACTAACGACGCTATGGCGTATAGCGCTGCTCAGGCCGACCTCAAGCCCGAGCCCAGGAGGTGGTACCATGACCGATACAATGAACACGATCTCAAGGTAACTAAGGGCTTATTTTCCTCGTTATTTAGTAGGTACTGTGCTTGCTGCCCAATTTTATTTACTTAATTGAAATATTTTTTGTTTGTTTTCGTGTCACCTGGGAGCCATTGTTATCTCACGCCAGGCGCGCCCGTTACAAATTTGGTCAATAACAAAACCAGAATATCAGGGGATTGAGCAAGGTTTTGTTCCTGGTTAATATTTTCCCTTGAATTCGTTTCGTGGATAGTCTTGCTTTCTGGTTGCAATAATACTGTTAGAAATATTGCGTGGTTGATGCATCGTGAGGAAAATGGGTCCTGGGTTTGGCACAGTTTGGCTACGATCTGAGTGCCATTCTCTAGCTGTGAGAAACCAAAGGACGAATAATGCAGGTTGTGAGCTGATTCTTTCGTCGTCTTCTATCGAGTGAACAATCGTCTAATTTCGTTGTACCTCGCAGTTGTGGCACAGCGAGCTGCGGTTTTGTCATTTCCTAATCCTCACGCACGGTTATTGTCGTGTACCATCAGATTCCTAAGAGCTCCCCCCTCGTCTACGCTCAAATGTCCTTCTTCCTTCGTCACGTCAACACCACGGAGGCCATCACTGACATGATTGCTGAAGTTCGCTCCATCTGTGACAAGTACAATGAAAAAGGTCTGCCTAATTTCCCCAGAGGAGTTCCTTTCACTTTTTGGGAACAGTACATACATTTGAGGTGAGTTTTGAGCAATCAATGTAACTTAGATGAGTTGCTGTAGCGGGCTCGCGCGCTGATGTCCGTTGTATCATAATTCAAAATTTATGATGCCTTTGAATCCGTTATCTCAATTTTATATCCAAGTGGATTATGTGTTAGGTGCGTGACTGTTATACTCTTTTGTAAACGCCATTCGGGTATTTTCCTGAACATACCTTCATGCAGGTTATACCTCTCTGTGCACCAAACGCTTGACACAGCGCTGGGCTCGTTATAATTTTGTTTTCTTGTGCGCATTGGTTGTTCATCGTCCACGTTGTGATTTTACTACTGCGTCTTAATTGATATCAAACCTGCTGAATGTTCGTGTGCAAATATGAACAATGGCAGCCACGCATTAGCTTTCTTAACACTTAACTTTCTTCCTTAGTTACGCTAGGACAGTAATAATAGTGATAAAACACATTATATAGCCTATATCTTCCGCTTCCTACCCAAGACGTTAGCAGTTGTTACTGGGGTGCTCACCTGTGGTGTATCTGTCACTCCCGCAGGTTTTTCCTGGTGCTGTCCCTGGTGGCGGTGGTAGTGGGAGTGTTCATGATCGTGTCGGTGTTCCTGCTGAACGCTTGGGCTGCTGCCCTCACCGTACTGACGCTGTCGCTCCTCGTCTTCCAACTCGCTGGCCTCATGGGCATGACAGGAGTGAACCTCAGCGCGGCTCCTGCTGTCATGCTGGTGGCCTCAGTGGGTGTGGGGATGCACTACGCAGCGCCCATTGTCCTGGGGTACCTCACTGCTGTGGGCAACCGACACCGTCGTATGAACATTGCTATCGATTGTATGGCAGTTCCCTTGCTGCACAGCGCCAATTCCAGTTTCATCGCTGCTCTCATGTTGCTCTTCTCAGAATTTGATTTTATTAGAAGGTGAGTGCAACTTTGTCATCGGGTGCGACCTACTTCCTTACACGATTTTAGCTACCTTTCGGCCGTCATTGCCGATTCACTGAGTGGAATCACGCAAAGCTATAATATCTCAATGGTTTTCTATCTAGTGTCTAGTCCTCTTTATGAAGTACGGTGTTCATCCTTTGCTGTATGGTGTAACTACTGTTCTTTTCATATTATTCTAGTTGCCACGCCGTTTAGGATATGTCATCCACAAAAACGTTAAATTATTTGTATACGCAAGTCTTTTACCGACGCCAAAACTATTCCTAATGTGGTCGTGTATACAGTGTCACATCACGGAGTGAGAAAGTTGCACAAATACGAAATTTCACTGCGTGCAAGTCAGCTTTCCTATACGTGTAGCTTTCCAAAGCTGTTCATACCAATGCTGCTAAAACTGACGGGGAAGAGGACTGTCGTTAGGTGCGTATTCTTCACTGCAATTTATATTGAGCTCGTATTTTTTTCGCTGATCTGGAGACCTATAAAAATATTCATAACCTGATGTGGCCACCTCCTTTCTCGTCTTTCAGTTTAGTTTCTGTAGCCATGGTAGACGACGTACCAAACTAACACAACTACCATGGCTGTATTATTTCTTGCCATGAGCCATGTTTGAGTGCATTATGACATTTTTGTGACAGATCCTATTAATAGGTAGGTATCCTTTTAACTTTCGTCTGCTAGATTTGTGTCTACCCGGCAGTTCACTCAGACTAACTAATGATGTTTCATCACCGTTACCTACTTGTTCGTCTTTAATAAAATTCATGAGCAATCCACTTCAGCATGAATAGTATCGAGTTACACAACCCGTGCAGCTCCAAAACCAGTCGTTAGGGCTGATCGCTATTACTCTTCAGTTTCCGGTGAAGCAGGACTACATCGTGTAGCTATCGCCACACTTATTTATATTCAGAACGAACGCCTGCTAACCTGTCAGCGAACGTTAAACAATATCTCAGAAGGTCGCGACTTTTGCTCTGCGTTGGCGAGTTGGAGACAAGACTTGATATGGGACCCTATGGTTTGAATATATTGTGGCAGTGAAGAATTGTAGCGCTATCTTGAACATAGTGCCCCGGGTAACCCTAGCATTGGGTGCTCTCGTTTCTCAGTAATGGTTGGCGTTGTTTGGCTGGAGGAAGGTGTCAACTGGGGCGGCAGTTACGCCAGTGTAGGCGTGGAATGCGGGCACTTGTAAAAAGAGACGAGATACCTCGCTGATAAGCTTGCTGTCCTGCTCTTGCTACGCGGGCACCAGCGCTCTTTGTGGAATTTGTTTCTCTTGTGCTTCTAATGTCGCGCTGCGGGCAATGGACGCTGTACAGTGTTACCCTCCTGGCCCTGGTCTGGATGTGGTGTGGTGTCCCGGTCACTCTCTGCTGTAAAATTTATACCCTACCAATGCTACCCTTTCACACACCAGAAGGGAAAAATTGTTTTTGCTTCCACAGAGTTACTTTTGCAGTGTTTAAACAGTCAAGCTACAACCGATGTACGCAAGTCCAGCATTTAAACATTCGGTCGGTCTAAATCAGTTCGCACATCCGAAAATAAACTTGCAATTGTTCAACTTTTATTTTTTTGGTTTGCAGAAGCATTCGCCGCATTACATTTATCTACTATTGTCAGGAAAGCGTAGCCTGAATAGACGGAATGCTGTGCATGCTGTGAGGTAGCAAAAGATAGTATCCTCGTTGTTCAACACCCGTCAGTTTGGTTTCAGCTTGACAGTGTACTAATTGTTAGGCTAAATTGCTATATTTATGTTAGGTTATCATCAATACCAGATTCATGTAGCGTTCGATGTAAGGTAATTAGTTACTTCTCCTGCATAATGGAAGAAGTTTCTCTCTGCTCTGAAAGCAAGGACTTTAGCTCCCGTGCGACGTAATATTGACATTATTATGCGGTGTACGGTGTCGAGCTGTCGCCAATTGTGGCACCTAGTTGTGACTCACTTCTCCATAACGCACGACTGTTGGTGTTGACGGACTGCTTAAATACTTCGAATTGCACCGCCGTGGCGTCATACCAGTCCTTGACGTTACTACTTGGCTCTATTTACTAAACTCCTTCGTGAAGCTTTGTTCATACCTTATGTTAAGATAAGTGTGGTACGTTTATTTGTCCATTTATGTACACACTGACTCTTTATCTCTATCACCCGCAAGCGAAGTGAAGAGGGGTGATGTTTTCGTTGAAGATTTTTGTGTATATATATTTGTCTGTCCACCCAAAATGAGAGAGAAGGTTTTCAGCTATGTTCATAATTTTTTTTGCAGAGAATCTGGGGAGTTGACCTAGATGTGAAAAATGCCAAAACTTTACTCTAGAGTAAGCTGGCCATCAAAAACTATGGCGTCGAAATTTGCCCCGGCACGAGTCGTTCTACATAGTTTGTCCTCTATCGGACTGGTTTTATGAGACTATAGCCGATTGTACTCCTCCCTCAGCGCAGTGTAGCGGTGCTCATTTCCATCGTCAAGAGATTGATGTTTATTTTACCTTCATTTTTGCGTCACCTTCCGTTCTGCGATGGACTTTGTTTACATTTCACCTGAAGCCCCAGGGCCTCAGCCGCTCGCCCCTATTCTTGAAGTAAAGTACCATATTGGACGTATATTAACGATTCGAGACCTTTGACCCTAAGATCGGTTAGTGGTATTTTATATGCTGCGCAGCGCAAAGTATATCTAACCGAAAATACTCTCCCGCCGAGCCCATAGCAATGTTGTTGAGTGCGGCGCGAGGTGAGCGTGTTGCTCACGGTGCTAGGTAAACCCTGCTCTTACTTTCTTCTCACTTATGCTACATATCGCCCGTCCTAACGCTTGTACTTTCCAATAAAGTTAGAAATGTACTCTATTGAGCTGTGCAAACTGTCATTGCTGTCGTTGTTAGCTAGGCCTTCGGGACGGCTGTCTTTCGTGCCCACTTTGCTTCCTTCTCATCTTTTACTCCTACTGATTTTTCCTCAATCTGTTCTTACTCTTCTTTCCCGACTTGCTGTTCCCATGCGCGTTGATGCTGTGTGGGAACACCCTCGTGCATGGGTTCCACGTATCTATCGTCACACTATGTGTCCCTTGCTTCTTCCTCTGTTAGATCGCCGTTGCTGTGGAGACGGAGACTTAAACTACTCAATATAATAATAATAATTGCTGTCGTTGAAAAAACGGCTCTCTTGTTTAATCAGTCGTGTTGCATCTTTCGTCCCCGTTACGGCTGCACTCACCGGTATTATTTTCTTGTTCTTTTGAAGGTGTTTTTTCTACGTCATCCTTGGCATGGTGATGCTGGGAGCTGCCGATGGTCTCTTTTTCTTACCGGTAATACTATCCATGATGGGTCCCCCCGCCGAGCTGATCTCTCACGCCCATCCTGACCGCCTGCCCACCCCCACACCTCCTGCCTCGCCTCACGTCCAGCACCAGACAGTCCACCAGCTGCAGCCCGCACCTCGGTACCAACCCGACTCCTTGCTGCGGTCCTCAGCCAAATATCCCGGTTCGTCGAAACATCAGAGGAGGTCTGGTCGACCCTCGGCTCCTGTCAACTCTCACGCAGGAATATCCAATTCTGCTGTCAATTCTGCCAATTACTTGCGGCACCACCCTGGCAACCATCACCATCACGGCGGCTCCAACCTGTCCCTTTCGACCATCACCGAAGAACCGCACTCATCTCACTCAACTAATTCATGCCAGTCATCATATTCGGGACCCTCCTCTCACGAAATTGTAGTGGAGCCTCAAGTCGTTGTGGAAACTACCACCTATGGCAATGGTAGCAACGCTGGTGGCGGTGTTAAGGGTGTGGACCCGACAGGGTGTGGTGCCGGTGGAGGTGACATAGGTCATGTCACCACCAAAGTTACAGCCACCGCCAAAGTTAAAGTGGAGCTGCACACTCCCCTCACAGGTGAGCTGCCTGCACTTGTTGTTGGTACCAGGCTGGGTCTGCTGCTTTGCTCTGTATTTTTTTCGTTATTGTCACTTCTACGCAGTAATTTACAGACTGATTTCAGCCAAATTTCTCCAGTGCTAGATCTGGCCCAAGAGGTTTTGCAGTAGATTAGATTAGATAGGCGGCAGTAGACGAACCAAAAGGCCCATTCCCAAAAAGACACCGGGACTTACACCCCGGTCCTCTATAAGCTATTGCCATATATCTATGAGCTATTGCCATTAACTTCTATGAGCTATTGCCATGCTCAGTATGTATATTAAGCGAATAAATTTGAGATGCGGGCGTGTGTCGAGCAGGGTGCCGGAGTCAAATGAGTCAAGTCTGACTGCGACTCATGAGTCGTGCCAGTTTCCTACTCCTTAGACTGCAAAAATGTCCGATTCCTACCAACTCTTTCTCGAAACAAAATAGGGTTGTTTTCATCTATTCTATGACTGCGACGCGAGCACAAAAATGCAAACGTTTCAGATTCTTGGAGCAAGATTTTCCGTGACCGTGACTTCAACTCAACATGTTGAATTCGNCAACTCTTTCTCGAAACAAAATAGGGTTGTTTTCATCTATTCTATGACTGCGACGCGAGCACAAAAATGCAAACGTTTCAGATTCTTGGAGCAAGATTTTCCGTGACCGTGACTTCAACTCAACATGTTGAATTCGTCTTTGTGACTTCGAACTCCTCAAAGTTGAAAGAAATACTCGAAACTTCACCATTGACACTTACATTAGTGCATAAGCTGCAGTTGCGGCTGAGATTTTAGGCCGTTCTTTTGAGACAATGTGCAAGCCGAAGCCGTGCCCCAAGTCAACGTAATCGGAAGTCTCGTTAACAATGTTCCGCAGTTTGTGCTTTCGTTGGCAGCGGCCTTTAGGCTCATCATGCTATGGCGGCTGCACAGTGCAACACCAAAACAAATAAATACTCATGTTCGTTGTTACATAGACCGCTAATGGTACGATGGTTTTTCTTTGCAGGCAGCAGCATATCGTCATGCGGCAGCGGCCGCAGCTGCAGCAGCAGCGGTGGCGGTGCAACTAATGGCAGTAGCCGCAGAAGCAGCTCCACATCTGCCACTCCAGTGTCACCACACACTCAATATAATACTAATAAAAAGAACAGTAGTAATAGTAGTGCTAGCAATTACTGCGACAGCAGTCGTGTTAATAACAGTAATCGTAGAAAAGCTATAAAAATTTCACACCACGGTGGTAGTTGTGACCACAGTGTTAGTGATAGTGAATGTAACAACCGTGACTTCAGTACGACTACTGAGAGGTGTGATTGTGACGTCAATAGGTTTAGTTCGAGTAGTAATAGTGACTCTTCCATTGAAGTTAACTCTAGTTACACTAGTGCCAGTAGTGACTGTAGTGGCAGAACTTCTAACAGAAATCCTTCAGGAGACGATATCAGCTGATCGTGAGCGCTGTGAGGTGAGCTCCTTTCTGTTACATATCCCATATTTTTTTTTAATACTTCCTTTCATGTGCTGTTCATTGTGTGAAAATTGCTTGGTTTATTAAGTAACCATCCAACAAATCTGTGTCTTCTCTAGACTGTGCGTAATGGTAGAAATATTTTGACCGCTGTCAAAAAGGGCCGGAGCTACTTCGGTACAGTGCTGCCTACTGGTGTCGAGAATAACTAGCATGCGTCGCGTATGTTCGTGCAACGAACGGGCAATATTATCTCGGACGTTCCATACATTGCACTGTATTTGGCAGGTAACCCAGCCAAAGATTTTTATTATCTGTTAGACAATTCACCTGCGTATATATCGCTCGAAGTTTCTTGCTTAAACAAGGCTATATATTAGCTGCCACTTATTTTCTTCGATTTCGCGTTAACTCTAAATTACCTATTAATTCGCCTAATTTTTCCACTTTCCTTATCCACCTTGTTGTCCCGAATCGAACCAGCTTGACACTCCATTGTGTCACTGACGAGGAAACCAAGTCTAGTGGCAACAATGTGTTGCGCTTCCTTCATTGTCGTTACTGTCCTGGCGTAGTCTCAGCCATTGTGCTTGTTGGGAGCACTGCTGCTGCTGCTGTCCCCCATGATGGTGTGGGTCTCAGCTGCAGTATCACCACAAGCTCGCCCTCACACCAGCCATTAGACCCTAGATGGAGCAGTAGCAGCTTCAGTAATTTGCTCAAGTCAGTGTGTAAGTTGCGCCAAGCAACAACATCTGGGACGCGGCGCCGGGCTCCCTCTGCCCAACAGTTGGCGTCTGCGTTTTTTCCCATTCAAATGAGGCGCAACAACAGAAAAAAGTTAGAAAGTGAGCCTTGAAATGCGCCGTAAAAGTGATTATTTAGATTGCTTTCGTATATTTCCTGAAAATCGTCGCTGTTTTTGGATATGACTGGGATGGGAGTCAGTCATTTTCCATGCGTGTGGGGACAAGCAGGGCATATGTTGCAGCGTGTTCACACGCCAGTGTTTTGTCCGCAAACCTGCAGCGTAGCCAGCGACCAATTGTGTGGCTGTATACGCAACAGAGCGTCTGTCCGTAGATTACCTGTAATGTTCTCCGCCAGCTCAACAAATGTCACCAACAAAGTTTCGAAAAATCTCTTCAGATTTGAAATGAATTACCAGTTAGAAAGCTGGGAATCTCCCTGCTGTTTTTGCGGGAAGGGGGGTTTGGGGGGGGGGGAGACTCTTGGGAATTCGCCTTTCACCTCCATGGAAAAGATTATTGCGCTATATTACCTGTTCATACGAAGTAAGGTTATATTACATCAGCCATTAGGTAGGCCTTTGGGGCGTCTGTCTTTCGTGCCCACTTTGCTTCCTTTCCGATTTCATACTCCTGCTTG
>LQNS02278091.1:18110814-18126927 GCA_001587735.2 Parhyale hawaiensis | reverse complement strand
ACCATCCGACAGTGGCACTCGTCAAATAGTGACGACCGCCGAATAGTCGTCGTCCTGTGCCGCCTACGTATTGGGTACACGAGACTCACTCGCGACTATCTGTGGATGAGGCGTCCGCAACTCTACTGTAATGACTACGTCGTACCTCTCACTGTCTTGCATTTAATGACCGAGTGTCCCACTTTCTCCGACGAGCGGAGGGGATGCTATCCAGACCTCGAGCGGAGAGAATGCTATCCGGACCTGCATTGTCGGGATGTCCACTCCATCCTCCGAGGAATGGTTTCTGAGGGACCTCGCAGCCAATTTAATAGAAATGCCCTGAAGACTTTTCTTACCAGATGTAACCTCTATCACAAACTGTGATGAATCCATTACGATCAATACTATCGTCAACTACAGCTCTGACCGTTTCTCTGTGAATTACATATAGCTAGCTACTATACATATATATATATTTAAAATTAATAATTATAATATTCTCCTTACTACTTTATAATGTATAAAATGAGACAAATTCCGCGCCCTAGCGGCGCACGAGCCTGTGACTAAAAACACAGGAATAGTTCGGGGCGATATAGACAGTCTGACACTGAAGCGCTAGTAAAAGTTTCTACTACTACTACTATATCATAACTGAACGCGAAGCGTCAGTCATTTGGCTGAAGGACATCTCTATGTGTGGACAGCGACTGGCAAACTTGACGCACAGCTTGTGTTCATTTCCGTGATTGAATGCGTTTATATGAGAGACGTGTGAACTGGCCCTAAGTCGAGGCTATGTTTACCGAGGTTTTCCAGTAGTTGGTAGCCAGAGATCTTTAATCTCAGCACTTGCAATGTCTTCGTTAAGGAAGTTTCTACAGCCGATATCATTGCTGCGTTGCTCAGAGGGGCTTTAGGCTTCAGTATCTCCACTTTGATTTTCTGTTGACGAGTGCGCAAGCCAGCAATATTGCAACAGATGATTGAATGAAATGTTTCTTCAACCATCTGCCTCGGCAGGTGCAAGTTAGAGCCCTCTGTAAACAGGAGTTTACGTCCCTCCTCTCATTCAAAAGGTCATTTAATTGAGCTATTGTACGTTTTGACTTGTTGACTGAGCTCTAGAAAAGCATCCGCTTCGTCTTCTGGCTGTACGCTCTCAGTTACGGGTTTAGGATAATTTACGGAGGCGGGCCCAAACTAGAGTCGATGGTTCAAAAACTCTATGGAATGCGCAAACCGAAGGATGGGGGATGAACATGAGGAACACGATAACTTGGTGGACGTGATAGAAAAAGTAGAGCCGGGAGCAGCACTACAGGCTTACACACGCCACGGTGAGAGAATGGTACTGGTACGTAGATGGGTGAAAATGTAACTTAGAAGAATACAGGAAAATTACAGACGATAGAATCCTGTGAACGCGGGCGATGCGAAATCAGGGCAATGTATGCCAGGGTGATGGTAGTATGAGTGTAGCCTGCAGCGGGAAGATCAGGTGAGATAATATATTGAGATATATATATACCAGATGTCCAAAAACACAGCACACAATTTGAATCAGCACTCCTTCATCGTTCGTGGCCAATACTCTGTTACGGTAAAAACCAGTTCTAAAGAAGCAGTAAAATAAGACTTGTCAAATAAATACCGACTGCCTCATGACGTTTGAAGCTAATATGATTATATGTTGTGGCTTTTTTCAGTATAAGTAAGACATAATAAGACCTTACTGAAAGTTATAAGAAAAACTGTAAGTTCTATTTCATTTTACATAAATTTTTGTCATCGAACAAAATCTAAGTAAGTAGAACAAAGTTAGCACCAATGTTTTTTTTTGTGCTAGAGAAAACGTTATTTTTTTCAATAATGATTGAAACGTAAGATTACTAAAATTCGGTGTACACAATCTTCTGAGGCAAGTAAAATAATGATTCAGGCAGGGTTGGCAAAAACCATGTTTTTTTTTTGGTTTATACCAAAAACCATGCTTTTTTTTTGTTAAAATAAAAAAAAATGTTTGTTCATTTGTTTTCTATATTTGGCGGTTTTTTCAAGGTCTAGGAATTTTATCCAACATTTAAAGGGTTTTCTGCTTTGTAAACATGTAGCTAGCAAATTATCAACAATCTTAGTCACTGCATTTCAACTTCCTGTTGTGGAAGAACGGTTTTAAGAAAAAGAGGTTTAGAAAAAGTAGCTAGCAGAGTACCTGTATTTGCTAGCGCTACATGTAATGTCCAATCTGAAGAGATGCCATGAGCTATTATAGCACTAAAATCTCCCCTGAAAAACTCAAAAACACTTCAAATTACAAATACAACTTGACATAAATAGCCAACTTTTAGCTAATTGCAAACGGAGTGATGAACTAAAGAAAGTGAAATAGCTATAAAATCCTTTGAAAAACTCAGAAAGATATTGAAATACAAAGAAATCTCGATAGAAACAGCTAGCTACTAGCTAATAAAAGCAGAGTATTGACCAGAAGAAAATGGAATAGCTATATGTCTACATCCTTCTCATGAGCTCACTAGCTATCTAATGTTATTATATTGTTATTGTTATTATTATTATATTGAGTAGTTTAAGTCTCCGTCTCCACAGCAACGGCGATCTAACAGAGGAAGAAGCAAGGAACACATAGTGTGACGATAGACACGTGGAACCCATGCACGAGGGTGTTCCCACACAGGATCAACNCCGTCTCCACAGCAACGGCGATCTAACAGAGGAAGAAGCAAGGGACACATAGTGTGACGATAGACACGTGGAACCCATGCACGAGGGTGTTCCCACACAGGATCAACGCGCATGGGAACAGCAAGTAGGGAAAGAAGAGTAAGAACAGACTGAAGAAAGATCAGTAGGAGTAAAAGATGGGAAGGAAGCAAAGTGGGCACGAAAGACAGATGTCCCGAAGGCCTAGCTAATGGCTAAGGTGACCTACACAAACCCCCTGGGGGCGCTGCTCCCCATAGCATAGGATGGGCGAACCTAGCTAAACTAACCCTATTGCCAATCCTATGCCCCCTGAGGGGAGCTATCTTATAACAACTATAACTACTACTTCTAATTTTCAGAGCTGCTAGCTTACCAGAATGTAACTAGATATATATGCATCTCTAAATTGAAATAACACAAAATTTAATAAGTTATAATTTTGATTAAACATAAACAATAGTTAACCCAATCTGTCGTAACAGTCAACGGATTCCTAAATAGAAACGCAAGAACTCTTCCCTTCAATTTTGTAAATAAAACTTAATAATCACTAGAAGTAAAACGGTTTATTTTGCAATATTTTGAATAAAAACCAAAAAAATTGAATAAAAACAAAAAACACATTGTTTTTTTTGTTAGTTTAAACCATGGTGTTATACTTGGTTTGAACCGTTTGGTTTAAGCCAGCCAAACCTGGATTTAACAAAAGTAATTATGTAGAAGTTCGACGTGCTTTGCTTGGGTTTTATATTCTTAATTGAGATTACTCTTGGCGTTATAGGCAGCTATAGAAACTTACAGTGATCATCATTCAGCCCATCATCAAGTTAGGTGAGGCTGTATTATTGGCAGAAGGTCCGTGTGTTTAAAGTCAATTTCACAGAAGTGCGTAGAAAAATACAGTTAGTTCATCACTGCCTAGAAGTACTATTCTGTAGCTGACTGTGTTCGGTGCACGAAAGACGCCAGGGCATAACCTCAGAACAGGAGGCCCGACTTGTACACTCACCTCGAACATATTATAGAAGTATTTGTAATCTGGAAGTGAATCAGCAGGAATGTTCTCCTGCGATGGCTCATTGCCAAACGTGGTATCTGTAAAAATTTACAAAATTCAATTAAATTAGGAAATAAGAATGCTTTAGTTTCAGTCGACCAGTTGTTATGAAACTCATGATAATAGGCTCACATTCCCGTGCATCTCTGGGAGAATCCCTTGGCATCTTTATATCTCGTCCCAATCCTCGTTTGACTGTCTCTCTCCAATTCCCCACCTCAGTCAAAATCTCCCCTTGGACGAAGTTCGCGGTCAGACGCGACTAGATACTGTATAAAGTGTTATGCACTACCTACTCAATTACCCGATCCCTTCACCCAGAGAGGGTAATTCACCCGGAAATAATACAAACAAAGTCACAAAGCTAACACTCAGCGCTTCAAAAAAGAAATGAATACAACCTCCTAACCGCCAGCTGCTTGAAAAGATATCAACCTGCATAGGGATTAGAGATGGTAATGGCGGCTGTACCACTTCGAGAGCGGATCACGTAAAATGCATCCCAGGTAGTTCTTTTTTTTTTAACTTACAGAGTGCACTGCATTCAGACCCTCCGCGTTAAACCTTATACAGAGCGGTCTAACTTTCCACAGCCTACCGGGCTGCAGTCTGACCCTCCGCAGCTTACAGTGCTGCAGTCTGACCCTTTACAGATGACAGTGCTGCAGTCTGACCCTGCATAACTTACTGCGCTGCAGCTTGAGCTGCACCAGATGCAGAGCAGCCAGAGCGTCTTCACACGCATCATGCCCAACTTGCGAGGCTGCCTGGATCTCACGGTTCAGGTACTTCAATGCCAGGGTCTTGAGCTTGCATGGACCTTTCTTGTCTTTAGGTTTGAATAGCTCGCCCGTGTCCATAATGTAAGGATGATACATCTGGAAAAGAAATTTTGCAACGGCACTGTTCCACTTAACCGTAAAGGTACAATAACTCAGCTCTTGCGAAAGCTCATTTTTAGAAGCTCACCGAGAACACTTCATAGTTGTCACTCAAACTCACCTACAGTTAAGATCAGAACGTAATTGAAATACCGGCACTGAATTTACAGGGGCCGTCCAAATTACTGGAGAAAGGAAAAACGCACTAGTTTCAATCATGAGAACTATAATGATGCAACTGCTGGCATCCAAAGATGCAGTGAGTACCAAAAGGAGGCTGGCCACTTACAGCTTTCGTCAACGCTAGTTAACTCAATATGATCACATTGCTGTGAACGTGACTATGACTTAGAGCATTTGACCTACCCACTAAAAACGTAAAAATAATGTAATAAAAATTTCTTGTAATTTATATAAGCCTAGAATTGATGACAAATGACATTTTGCCTTTAACACTAGCTGAAATGTCTAAGTTGTAGTGGTAACAGAGATGTTCAACATAAATGCTACCTACACATTGATATTGTGGAACTTGAAGTCAAGCAACGGCGTTATCAGATCAGTTGAATTGGCTCTCTGATGGTAGCATGACGAAAGTCATAATAAATTATGTGGGCACAAAGCGTTGGATAAATTCGTAAGGTTTGCGTGCACATGAGTGGGTAAATCTTGGCTATGGTTCGCTCTTAGCATAATATTACACTGCCTGAAGTCGACGAGTATTATTCACAGCAACTAGAAATAGATCCCTTCTCTATACCCGCGTTTGCAAATAAACTATGGCCAAAAGGTAAAGAAAAGAAAAACACGTAGCAGATATCACCACTTTGATCACAGGCTCATTCATGGAATGCCATGACTTGAATAAAGAAAGTTTAAAATATATATATACCTATACTAGAGGGCCCGCGCTGTCATAAAATGACAGCAAAGAATTTGTGATGACCTTCATTGATCATACATTCGTTATTATTACAACTGCTAACCTAAGCACCCTGAGAAGAGCTTTTACGGCTTCACAGCCGCTCA
The DNA here is from genome assembly GCA_001587735.2 of Parhyale hawaiensis. NCBI lineage: Eukaryota > Metazoa > Arthropoda > Malacostraca > Amphipoda > Hyalidae > Parhyale > Parhyale hawaiensis. Next base: position 18,121,251 of record LQNS02278091.1, on the reverse strand, counting down.
GCATCAAAACTTTTTNGTATTGTGGATACGGTAGGCTAGCCTATACAGGTCCAATGGTTTTTGCTTAGCGAAAGCTGTTTCATCGACCATTGAATTAAATTCGAGAGAATAGTTGAAGCTACGAAATCATCTGTGGGAAGAAACTACGAATCAAGACGCATGAGAGTGCCAATGGAAGCTACAGATATCTTCAGTGCTGCGAGTTCAACTTCGGCAATGCAAGAAGTGCATTCAGACATAACGTCGCCCGATACTTTGCCCTAGATTCGAAGTATGGAGAAGCTAATACTCGTACAAATCAGACTAAGACTGCTATGTCTTCATTGTGGAAATTTCAACTGTCCCTGATTAAGATAGGTACGTTTGCCATCTTCTGCAACCCGGCCTATTTTCTACTTAACAGTTTAGAATGGAACTTGAGAGGACAACCAGAGCCTCCAACCTAGGCTAATTTTCGCCCATCTGTTTTGTTAAAGCGTGACAGAAAATGGATAAACCGATAAATAAATAAACACACAGATAAATACACATCGGTCTTTATTATTGTAGATTGAAAAGTTTGAGCTTTCGTTTCCAAAACGGCGATCTACAGAAAGAGAAACAAAGAATATATAGTTTATTGATAGAAACGTGGAACGCATGCACGAAAGTGTTCCAACATAGGATCAATGTTCATGGGAACGGCAAGTCGGGAAAGGAGAGAAAGAACAGAAAAAAGTAAGATTAGTAGGAGTATGAAATCGGAAGCAAGCAAAGTGGGCACAAAATACACACGCCCCAAAGGCCTATCTAATGGCTGAGGTAGCCTATAGGATCCCTCTGGCGTCGCAGCTCCCCATAATAATATATACGGTACGCAAACCTAACTAACCAAACCCTGTGGCCCATCCTATGCCCCTGAGGTTTCCTGTTGCTACAAAATAGTAATGAGGATCTCTCACCATGCATAATGTTCAGTTAAGCTATCCGCAGGCAATCAAGTTATTATTATATTCTTGGCTTTACCAACGTGATCCAAGCAGTGAGACTAGTTTATTATGTCATATCAGTATATGAATGCTGTATCTCGGCATTCCCGCCGGTAAGTCTCAGTTGGCCGAGTGCGCTACTACTGGCGATAAAAAAGCGTACAGAATAAGAAGAGACACAAGAGCACAGGAGAGAGCAGAAGTGTCCCGCGGACTATGTCGGCTATCTCCATCGACAGCCCACATCATGCATGGAACGGAAGGGGAAATATAGAGAACCTACCTAACTTTACAACACTAACCTCGTCAGCAGGAACTGTGGCCAGCTGCAACATCTCCTGTGGAAAAGACACTCGGGACCACAGACAATCAAGATCTTCCTTATTCAATTGAGCGTTAGTTATTTTGAACTCAAATGAGAAGAATGACGGAGACAAGTCGCAAGAAAATGAGAATGCATCCGGAGAGCTGATTCGGCAATTGCTTGGTATGCAGAACTGGGTGGGGGCACCTGCCAGACCAAGAATGAGAGGGGTTCGGGTAGTTGAACCTTCCGTTTCGGCGCCATAGTTCTTAGCGACCCGTGGTCGGCTGCAACTGTACTTACTCCTCTGAAGCCAGTTGGCCTATGTCTGCAGCACAAATCAGTGCATGTGGGTTTCCCAGTGGAGGCTACAGTTAAAGTTGACTTTACCTTTACTGCACAGTATAAAAAAAGTACCAGAAAACAGCAAGGTGGAAAAAAGGGGATGGAGTAAATGCGGGAATAGTGAAGGAAGTGAACACGGAAAGAAAGCATACCCATCACTAAGAACTAAGGCAACTTAAGAGGTCTTCCTAAAGTCTCACCTTCATGACTTTGAGATCATTCTCAAGGGAATGTCCCACAAGTATGGCGTCCGGAGGCAGATGTTGCTGTAGTGCTTTATGCACATCTTCCAGGGTTGTGGTCACAGTGGCCAGCCTTTCCCTAGTAATTCCAGAATACTCGGTTGCATAATCAACAATGCGGTCGTCTGGCATAACAAGTTGGTTATACACCGCAGCTCCATACTCGTTGACTATAGAGATGCTGGCCAGAGCAAGCTGCTTCTTACCAGAACCACCATTGACGTGAACAAATTCGCAGTCCAGACCAAACATTGGGGAAGAATCGGTCACCTGGCAACGAAATGACATGTGCGTATGTGAAAATATCATGTATCACTGTAGCTTCCAAAGAGATTGCAAAATATACGAGAACAACGTAATGACAGTGTGGTCCAACTACTCCAGATCTCTAAAACCGCAGTGACACACTCCGCGACTTGTCAGTTGAAAGAACCTCAGGCCCTTGGATCAGAGAAATGCACTAGCCTAAGTTCTAGAATTTATCAATAATAACTTTCACATACAGTACATTCACACTATGTATATGCTGCAGCTACAGCAGATAATGAACGATAGAAGTATTCAACACGTACTTAGAATGTTAAGCAAAGTGAACATCAAATCAGATACGGGTAGCACTTTTCTGCAGCAAAGTCAACACAAAGACAGCCTTCTGTCATTTTACTAAGCAATGCAAATGATTGAGCATCACACTGGTTAATGCTATGTGACAGTGTGCTGTAAAGAGACATCATCAAGATTAATGCAACAGTAGAGAACTAGAGAGCACATACCTCGGCCAAGCAAGACAACGGTAACGAAAAATGCAAATTGGTTCCGAAACCATGATTTTCTTTGTATTAACACCAATATTTAATCATTTGTGTATTTCTACAGTATTAATAGTTTCCGTAATTTTCTTGAGGATCCGTTCATAACTTTTAGTAATGCTGCCAACAAACATAACAATCTCTGTATATTTCATACAGATTCATTGATAACTTTTCGAGTAATATTGAACACAGACAAACAGAAAAAACAACCAAGACAAAAATATAACCTTCTCGGCGGAGGTAATTATGCAATAAGCATCAACCTTAACCCATAACCGAATATGTGACCAAATATGACTATTTTCATACCGCTCCTCCCAGGAAAGCATTTTTCAGTAAGCCAGTTATGGGCTAAGGCCCTAGTACACCGACATATACATACACTGTAGTTGGCCGAAACTGTGAAATAAAAAAAGCACCAAGAAAGGGTCCCTCAATACCAGAGTGCAATTACATGAGACAAGAATGTGGGGAGGGAATGGAAGAATTCCCTTCAAACATTGTCGGCTCGTGCGACAATATCATGTAATATCAATACAATAACATCATGCTGAATATTTTAAGCCTCATTTCCACTGCAACTTTGATCTAACTTATTGAGAAACAAGAGACATATAGTGTATCAATCAACATGTGGAAACCATGCTTGAAGGTGTTCCCACATGATAAACGCGCATGGACACAGAAAGTCAGGAAAGAAGAGGAAAAACAGAGGAAAGTAAGAGCAGTAGGAGCATGAAATCACAAGGAAGCAAAGTAGGCACCAAAGACGAACGTCCCGAAAGCCTAGGTAAGACTGAGAGAGGCGCTGCTTCCCATTACATAGGATGGGCGAACCTAACTAAGCCTATAGTTCATCCTGTACCTCCAGGGGGGAGATAGGATTATAGTGTTGGGAGAACATTTTCGTATTAATTTTGTAAACTCTTTGACGAATTTTGTTGACAAATTTTGTTAAGTCTTCTAGAAGAGCCTTGATCATTTCATGTACAACCAAGAAGGATGTACATAATAAGCAGAGTGCAATAAATGCTATGTTAATACCCTTTGCCATTTAAAAGTCATTAGGAACTGTGCACCAGTGCTAGTGCAGCTCCAGAAAATAGTTTACTTACTTGCCAGGTAAAAAGTTTAAAACGAAAAGAAAGAGATAAGAATGGAAAAGCACTTAGTCAGCAGATGTTGCTCATGTTATTACAACTGAACAAATTTCCGTATAGGAGAGCAGTCTGCAGTACGTAAGTGCATGATCAATTAAACAAACTTGACAAAAGGGAGTTTTCAAGATTGGCATACCAATAACACATCAAGCTCATGACTTAAGATACTGGTTATAGGTAAAAACAGTAAACGGTTATGGATAAAAACAGCAAATTGCGGAGGCACATTTATTATATTTGGACAACTTCTAGATGATGTGAACAGAGGTCTCGATGTTAAACTTAGTAATAACCTAAAGAACCACATCAATGAGTTCTCTACAGGGTCCGCAACTACTTACGGATGGTTCTCTGGCCCTATTAGCATGTACAGTATGTTACCTTTGATTATGCAAATACAACTTTTTACTTATTTTTCGAGAGAAGTGTCAAACACTTAAAATGTTTATAGTAATTTAGTGCACAGGTTTGTTGTAACTATAAAAACAATTATAGAAAAATAAAACGGAACCATTTTCCACGTTTTGGCAACATTTGCTTATTGCACGGGGTTCTGCTGTTACGCCAGATTATGCAACATCACTCTCTAGTCAATATGGCAAGAAAAGCGGTCTAACCAGTGAAGAAAAGATCAAAGTGACCTCGTTATTGGCTTCTGGTAAAACAACACTCGAGGCTTCCAAGGAATTACAGCGTGATCACTGAACAATTAAGGCTTATGCAATTGAAGGTAAGGTCAACTGGTAAACTCCAGATAGAGCCTCTACGAGGAAATTGACGGCTCGGGCTATGCGACATTTGAAGCTTTCTATGGCTAGAAAACAACTTTCTAGCTTCTACTAGTAACTTAGTAAGGCAATATTTAAAGACGCTGGAGCCCCAATACTAAGGAGAAAGACAAGATGCAAGGTTCTGCCGAAGCTAGGGAAAGTTGAAAAGGCAATTAAACGACCACTTCTAGCAAAAACTCATAAAGAAAATAGGGTCATATAGGCTGAAGAGAACATGAAAACAGATTTCTCCAATGTCATATTTCTGACGAATGCAGAGCCACTCTTGATGGTCCAGATGGATGGGTCCTTAATGACTGACTTCAACAGACATGGCTTTGGAGTTAACATTTTGGTGGAGGAGTGATGCTTTGGGCCGAAAGAGTAGGTGACACCCTTATTGGTCCATTTGAAGCGGCAGAAGGAATTACACTGAATGCAGAAAGGTACTACTTGATGAGCAGACTATCACACGTAGATCCAAATTGGTATTTCAACACGATAACACTCCCTTACACCGAGCACGGTACACTGCTAACTGGCTTGCGGAGGATTTAAATCAAATAGGATAATGACCTGGTCAGCAAACAGCCCTGATTTAAATCCCATTGAGAACCTCTGGGCAATGATCAAAAGGAAGGTCTATGAAGGTGGTCGGCAGTTTTCGAGCAAAGAAAGCCTGTGGAATGCAGTAAAAACAGCGGCAGATTCTATTCCACCATCTGAAATATCAAACCTGACAATGTCTGTTGATAATCGCCTTATAAAAATCATGAAAATGGAGGTTGCCATATGCAAAATTAACTTGATATGTTTACCCCTACTGAAAACTTATTTCAGTGTATATTGAATTGTTTTTGTTATAATTTTTGGGTTTTGGACGTTTAATAGAAATATTCCTGTTCACTTGTAGTTATTTCCTCTTTATGACGTTTTTATTAACTTGTTGCATAATCTGAGGTAACAGTAAGAAAAAACTCATAAATAAGCAAATTGTATGATAAACTTAGCCAAGGGCTAAATATTGATTTAAAAGCGCCGTTTAGATTTGCAAAATAGCCATACATTTAGTTAATATTGATATTTCAAAGTTAGACACTTATCTTGAAAAATAAAATAATTGTATTTGCATAATCAAAGGTAACATACTGTATAAGTGCATTAATTCACCCTATTTGTTACTAGGCGACATGAAATGATCTCGTCATAACTTCCTAACGGTCACGATCGTTTTGCGGTACCTTCTTCTTTCTTCCGCTTCATACTACATTCAAATTTCATTCAAGAGTGCCATTCTTGCATTCTTAATCCAATATCTTGCAACTTCTTTTATTCTAAAACTTTTGTTATTTATTACCTCCGCCAAGGAGGTTAGGTTTTTGTCGGGTTTGTCTGTCTGTCGTTTTGTCTGTCATAAAGATAACTAAAAAGGTTATGGTCGGGATTTGACGAAATTTACAGGGATTGTTAAGTATATTTGGAGGAACAGAGGATTAACTTTTTGTGAAGATCCGTTCATCCGTTTGTGTTTGTCTGCTTCATTTTTCTTGATGCCACAACTCAAAAAGTTATGGGCCGATTTTAATGAAATTTACATGAGTTATTACGTATATGACGGAGAGTCAATGGGCAACAATTTGTGATGATCTGTTGGTTCGTTCGTCTATGTTTGTTAGCACAGTAACTCAAAAAGTTATGAATGGCTCTTTATGAAATTTACAGGATTGTTAGTAATGTTAAAAGATACGAATGATTAAATTTTGTGATGATCGGGTGGTCTGTTTATGAGTTTGACTAATGTTTGTAAAAATGTTTGTTAGCAGCACAACTCAAAAAGTCATGAACGGATCTTTAACAAAATTACTGAAACTGTTAATACGGTATTATTAAAAGACACAAATGATTAGATTTTGGTGTTAATACAAAGAAACTCATGGTCTCAGAACCAATTTGAATTTTTCGTTACTGTTGCCTTGCTTGGCGGAGGTATGCCCTCTCAGAATGCTCTAGCAGTGTATGATACAGTTCATGAGGGGGGGGGGGGGGGTATCGTATCGTAGCAGCTCAAATATTCTATTGGTGCAAGATCAGGTTGTCACTCAACAGACACCAAATCAATCTCGCTGAACGGTGTGTTCAACTTTCACTAGCTGTACAGCGGCCAGCATTCGCCTATGGTACACAGATAAAGCAGTAAGAATTAGCATTGGTGTCTCATGCCATTGCTGATAATCATGAAGAGTATTGAGCCCAGCGCGCAGCAGGCCAAACAATGAGTATCGTCTCTGGAATGGATACCCCGTAACTGACATTACAGTGATTACGCAGTGGATTCCTTTAGTCAGAAAGTCTTCAATCCACGGAGAAATTTCCCAGACACTCATATAAGAGTTAGAGTAACAAAACCCATAATTTTATGAAATGCCTTGACAAATACATAGATAATATATTAGATCAGTAGGATAAGCCTCCCTAACCACTGCAGAAGTCTTCAAAGAAAGGACGAGGAAGAGACCTACAGTACATCGACAAAAATGTGACACCCAGGCGCGAGGGTGTTCCCACACTAGATCAACTCGTACATGTACAGGAAACCAAGAAAGAATAAAAGAATAGGACGAATAGAACAGAGCATCAAGAGGAGTAAGAATATGGCAGGGAGCAATGAGAACACAAAGGAAAGACGTCTCACAGGCCCAACTAAGGCTATAGTCAGCTCTATGTTTCTTGTAGCACAATGCCAAGTACCTAACTAGGCAAAACTGACCCTATGTCCTCTTAGGGGCCACCACGTCAAAAAATCCAAATGGATGATGTCTACAATGTTGGCTTGGCCGAGTCCATCTCGAAAATAGTCATGTTGGAGCAGTTGTGAGATGGTAGATCACGTACGTTGAAAGCTTTGAAACAAATGAGATCATCTACCTCAAAGATCATTTGATACCCGCACTGGTACTTATCTAAAGTTTGTTACTTCATATTACTATCTATCTGTGGAGACGTTAGCAACTAAGAACCGTAATTAGGGTCGATATACTGACTTTGAGATAATCAAGTCGTAAGTCGCAGTAATATTTAATTCAAGTTTGATCTAACAATATTTTTACCACTACCTCTTTACTCTATACCTCTACGGTCAACATTAGTTTTCGAATGAAAAGCACCATGTCCAATATGGCCGACTGGGCCTCGAATGCAGCAAAGGATTAATCTCATTGTTCTATAGCTTTTAAAGTTGCAAGGGCAAACACAGTTCGATACTTCTTTGCTGGTCTCTGTGGTCATGAGAGCGGAGAGTCGTAACGAAGTGAGTGAAGACGTTGTGGAAGCCTCCTTAGATACAACCATTGTTTCAAGAAAGGGAAAAGGTCATGCAGTATGTCGAGAGAAACTTGTAACCCACGCAGGAGGGTGTTCGCACACAGAGATGAACGTGCATGACAACAATAAGTTGAGAAAGAAGATAAAATAAAGCCTCATCAGTTGAAATAGGACGAACAAACCCAACCCTACGGCCTATGACCCATCTCAGCCCCTTGGGGAGCACAAGCGCAACACGTCCGTGCAGCCAAATCGTAAATAAGTGATTAACAGGGGAGTATTTTCCTTAGAACAATTTTTGCCCAGTATTTTGTGCATCCAACCAGTTACTCAAAAGCTCTGATAGGATTCCCTCCAGCTAGAATAGTACGGTACGTCGTCCTCTAAGATATAACTTAAGCATCACGGTTGTTCTAACACTACTATACGGAGCCTATGGATTACTTTCTTTCACCGTCCTAGTGTAAACCATCTCATCACTCTGGTAAGCATCAAATTGTTAGTAGGAAAAAGAATTGTTGGAAACAAAGTAGACATGAACAAGTTCTAAAGGCTCGACTTATGCAAGATATGGGTAACATGAAAAGACATCACTAAACAGGCACGACACATGTGATAAGAAGGAGAACAGAGTAGGTACAGTACTAGCACACAGGAACTAGAAATAAACAGCGAACACTCACCTTAGCATACCGAGACTTGCTACAAACAACTGCGTGCGAGCCATTATTTTGGGTATTTTGGCCCACATGCGGAGGGAGCGGAAACTTCAACTCTTGTAGCCTTCCCAAAGAAAGAATAAGCTCTCTTCGATCATATTTATCAGGTACTAAATCAGCAATCGCACGAAGTGGCCGACGCTTAATCCATTTTTTTGAATATTTAAAGGTATCCACATCAGCGTCAATTTGTAGTCTTTCCATGAGCTTGAGGCAATGCGTAGGTACTCCGATGCTGGCCGTCCGTGCTTCCTCCTCTAAATCGAAATCTGGCTCATCACTGATATCTTCATTGTGTTGCGCTTGACGAGGCTCCTCCTCAGCCAATGTCCTGGGAGGAGGAACACTGGACGTACCTGGAAAATGAATAAGTTACTCCAATACAGCTGGATTTCTTTCATAGAACATCAACCCCAGGCGCACTACTATTTTCCTCAGAGAGCAATTAGGAATAACAGCTATCAGGGCTGGGGATTGCTCCGTATAGTGGGCCCCGGACGCACTATCGTCTCTCGCGACGATTTTGCGTTCACGTAAGCTTTCCTGCGCGCGCCACCACTGAAATAAACACTACCTCAGCAAACCTAACCTAGCCAAACCTAACCTCCTTACCTAACCTTCTAACCTAACCTAACCCAACCTAATCCAATCTAACTCTCTAACCTTATCTAACGTTACCTAATGTTACCTAACGTTACCTAACGTTACCTAACGTTATCTAACGTTACCTAACGTTACCAAACCTAACCTAACCCAACTTAATCAGTGATACAGCGGGCAGCGCGGCGCACCAACGTGAACGCCGCTCACGCGCACAGGATCTGCGCACGCAAAATCGTCGCGAGAGACGATAGTGCGCCCCGGACCCACTGTCCTTTTTAGGGGAAGACCGGCGCGAGGCGCGAAGCTTTCGAAAGAGGTGCAACAAGGATTGACGCATTAGAAATTCATTGTGCCTCTTGCTTTAAGAACGAAAAAAAAAAAATCTCAGAGCTACCACTCATTAGGCCATTTGCCAACATCTTGGGATTCCACCCTCGACCTTTGAATTCCCAAAGGAAACTGATAGAAACTTTGAGACTTTCAGTATTGCCTACATGATATATAAAAGTACACCTTAATGCCCTGTGAACTCTGAAATTGACAACAAGCAAAAGCAGACTTATTATTTTCACCAAACATCTAACGTATTATGTAACTGATTAACCCATGAACTTCTTTTTTTTCCTTTTCATATGCTGCAGAATTATAAAGCAGCTGGCGATCACCAGTAAGGCCTTATATGATTACGCGAAGTGTATTTTCAACATTTTATTGTTTTTAGATGCGAGTGGCACTGTGTATTAAAGAAATCTATTGATAAGATTTCTTGAAGTGCTGTTATTAATAGCAAATAGGCTATGTAATAGCATTAACAGTTAGCTTACGAAAACTTTCACTGTACGAAGAAAGATACAGCTAATTATCTTTATTTAGGAGAGGATGCGACTGGGAACTGGGGACTGTTTATAGATATAGATTAACGTCTCTCTCACTACATACAGTGGAGAGTGATGGACTGTTCACTGCTTCCCACACTCTATGGACGAGACGAGAATGCCAACAATGCCGACCGGGGGTATGCCAAGCTCCTGGTGCAGGTCCTCCTCAGAGAGTATGGGCCCTGTCAGACGAGCGGTTTTTGCCCGCTGGCGGTCACGCCGCCTTTACCATGTCACACGGGCGGGTCGGCCGCAACTAACCCGACGCGGTTTAGTAGCGGCCAACCCGTCCGTGTGACATGGTAAAGGCGGTTG
>LQNS02278091.1:18054706-18066599 GCA_001587735.2 Parhyale hawaiensis | reverse complement strand
GAGGCAAGGTTGGTACAGCTTGACTTCAGTGCTGCTTTTGATCGCGTGAATCACCTTGGGCTGCTCCATAAGCTGAGATTAATGGGTATTGGTGGTTCAGTTCTCGCGGTAATTAGTCAATTTCTATCTGACAGACGTCAATGTGTAATTGTTGATGGGAAGAGGAGCGAGTTTTTGGATTTGGTTTCTGGTGTCCCACAGGGTAGTGTTCTGGGCCCTTTGTTGTTCCTTGTATATACGGCGGATCTGTTTCATCTTGTTAATTATTTACTTGTTGGTTATGCTGATGTTACTTTGCTGGCTGTTTGCAATACGCCTAGAGATAGATTACAGGTTTCAGAATCGATTCAGCATGATTTGGAAATGATTGATTCCTGGTGTTCTAGGTGGGGGACGAGGCTAAATGCGGGCAATACTTAGACCATGCTTGTGTCCAGGTCGCGTACTGTGGCACCTCATTTTCCTGCACTCATACTGGATGGTGTATCACTTCCTGTGGTTGATGACTTGGTAATCTTGGGTGTCAATTTTGATCCAAAGTTGATGTTTGAGCCCCACACTCGTTCGGTTGCCTCACGTGCATCACAGAAAATTGTTTGTATGAGGCGTGCTTGGAGGGCGTTTGGCTCGGTAGAATTGACACGTCGCTCCTATAATTGGTTTGTCCTTCCTCTTCTGGAGTACTGCTCTGTAGTCTGGGGTTCTGCTGCCGATTGCCGTCTGTGTTTGCTTGACAAAGTGGTTCTTCGATGTGCGTTCATGCTGGACGGTGTGGTGCCTTGTGATCTGGCGCATCGTCGGAGAGTCGGTGGGGTCTGTTTTTTGTATAAAATCTATAACTGCCCCAGTCATCCACTTATGAGTTTCTTCCGGATCCATTTGTTCGGGTGAGGTATACTCGGCGTACTGGTGCTCTTCATGAGTTTGTCTTGGAACCGTTACGATGCCGTACGGGCCAGTATTCCCGTTCTTTCTTTCCATCGTGTGTGGATGTTTATAATGGTCTTGATGGCTCTGTCTTTGCTGGTGCGGGTATTGGCAGCTTTAAACGATCTGTACACAGAGCTATTCTGTGATCTCGGATTTTTTTTTTTTTCATTCTTTTGTTTTCTTCACTCGCTGGGCTGGTTGCGTGGGGGTTTGTTAACCTCATGGAGTTTCTCCGCTCCCACGTCGGAAGTATGGTGTGATTTAATAATAATAATAATAATAATAATAATAATAATAATAGGATTAAGGTCCAGGCTTTGGGCAGGCCACTTCATGACTTTGATATTTTCTTCTGCAAAATATTCCTTCACTTTCTTTGCAGTATGGCACGGGGCATTGTCCTGCATAAAAATTGCTGGCTGCTTTGGTGATGATCGTAGTTTCTTTAATGGCCACCAACGGCCCAACTCCTTCAGATGAAAACATGCCCCACACCATTACGCTACCTCCCCATGCTTTACAGATGTTTTGACACATTTCGGGTTCAGCCTGTCACCTGTTGCATGTCTAACATACCGTCTGCCATCAGATCTAACCAAAGTAAATTAACTTTCGTCGCTGAAATGCACTCTTTCCCAATCTTCATCTCTCCAAACGATGTGCCTTTCCGCATATTCAGGTCTTGCTTTCTTATTCTTCTTACTGATAAGTGGTTTAGTGGCAGGACTGCGTGTCTTTAATCCACATGCATTGAGGCGACAAGAAACGGTATAGCGAGACACTTCTATGTTGTTATTGACCTTCAGCTTTCTGGAAATTCTCGCTGCAATTTCGAAAGGATCCTTCTGGGCATAGCGAATCATAATCCTATCAACTCGTACGGTGGTTTTTCGAGGGCGGCCTGCAGATACCGGTGATTCAAGCTGTTTCGTTTCATCATAGAGCTTCAAAGCACGAGAAACAACGCTCTTGGATCGGTTTACCTCTCTTGATATGGCCGAAAGAGTCATTCCTGAGGACCTGAGCTTAACAATTTCTTTCCGCAGCTCAGGAGTAACTTTGAGTTGAGGTGCCATGTTTTTAGAATGGTGTAATCGTAAGAGTGGCAGTTCTAGAAGTCATGTACACGAAATTGAATGTTGTCAGATGACCGGGGTAAATGTGAATGTTTTGGAGACGAACGTTCTCTTATTTTGCACTGTTCAATTTTTGTTATTGTTTGCTAGATTGCTCTAATGTATTAAATATAGTTATGTTTGTCCTGATATTTTGTAGAAATATGTTAAATACATTCCTTAAGGCGCCATCAAAAGATTCATTAACCTACTCTACAAGGTTAAACTTTATTTTCAAATAATGAAAATCGTTCTCTTATTTTGCCCGCTAGTGTATAGGTATTTGGTGGAATTCTTAGGGCACAAGTGCCTACCATTTAAAATTATTGCTGTGCCAGATGGAATTGTTAGGGCAACAAAGGCCTACCATCCAGTCTTTGATGTTACGTTAACAGGTGGCACAGAAAGGCCGTAAGGGCCACCACCGCAAAAATAGCAAAAAATCATAAGACGATATACTTAGCGGCAATGTTAGGGCCACTGGGGCCTACCACGAAGTATTTAAGCAAACAACATACTTATTGGAATTCTTATGGCTTAAGTGCCTACCACCAAGTATTTATTCCTCTGCTAGAGGGCCCAGCCGTCAAAAATGACGATAAAACTATTTGATTGAGCTTTTTAGTGTTCTGGTTCCCAGTATTGGTTTTGCTGTATTATATGGATCTTCCATTAGTTGTATTGTACAACCATGAGTTTTGCAATAGCAAATTATCCCCCCAGCAAGAGAAGGCGTGAATATCAGCTTGGAATTGATCAAACATTAAGCTGCCCTAAGAAAATATTGTTCAGTCAAAATTCACTAAAAATGCCCAGAGCTCACCGTATTCTGGATACCAACTGATTGTTGAACCTCCAGCATCGAAATTTGGCTGCAATGTAAATCTAATCTAATCTAATACTAAGAATGACCGTCGTGTGATTATTTATATGTTTGGTGTCACGCTCTTAACGAAATAGATAGGCGGAATTTAGCCCAGGTTGGAGGCTCTGGTTGTCCTCTCAAGCTCCATTGAAAGTGATAAGCAGAAAATAGGGCAGGTTGCAGAAGATTGCAAACGTATCTTAGCAGGGACAGTTGAAATTCCAACAATGAAGACATCGCAAGCATAGTCTGATTTGTACGAGTATTAGCTTCTCCATACATCGAATCTACGGCAAAGTATAGGGCGATCTTATGTCTGAATGCACTTCTTGCATTGCCGAAGTTGAAATCGTAGCACTGAAGATATCTGAAGCTTCCGTCGGCACTCTCATGCTTCTTGATTCGTAGTTTCTTCCCACAGATAGTTTCGTTGCATGAGCTATTCTTCCCACTTTGACGCAATTGTCAACCAAACCGACGAAACATAAGTTTTCACAGGCAGTAGACAATTATTTCTTCTAACTTATTGTTTTCCTCTGACAAAGCAGTTTTCTCTTCGTAGGTCAAAATTTGAGCACCTCAAATGAAACAGATATTTGAGGTGGAAAGACGGTATCAACAGTATCTTTGCTACGGAGCGGACACATTGTATATAAGCTCCTATTTTGTTTAAGTTTGTTGGAGTATTCTACTAAAGATGTTACTTCTGCTTGTCTATATAGAAGACCTAAGGATGACAGCACGACAAAGGATCAATGAAGAAAAGAAGAAAACTGAGAAGCAAATAAGAGAAGAGGAGATTCCGCACCGGCCTAGAGGCATTAGGCAAACGTATAAGTTATTGCGTGAATTTTTCACGCAAAGGTCCACTAGTTCAATATAAAAGGCTTCACGCTCAGCGGGAAGATTCAACTACTGTACTACGATATCATTCAGCAATAAAAGCGGGGATCCAGAGCCCCCAGATCTATGTTTGTCACCAGTACTTCAAGCGCTGAAATTGTATGGTACGTCAACTCGTATTTCAGTACATGAATTTTCTCCTATTGAACTCTTAACAGCGTGACGGAGAGACGGACCAACACTGGTGCAAGCAAGAGAGTAAGAGAGCAAGCAAGCATTATTATTATTATTTATTGTTTTACCACGGCAGCCGCTACTTGGCGATTCAGCAGCGAATTTCACTTGACATTATTTTCCTATTCACATTTTATCAAATTGTTGTTCAAATGTAAAGTTGTAACAGTCTAATAGGAATCCAATTGCTGTATATGTATGCAATTATAATGACGGTCTTTAAGAAACGTGCTTACGTCTACTAGGTAAGCTCACTACATTGTATGGAGGAGACCAATATTATTGAGAAATGTATATAATGGGCTGCCAAAGTCAGAAGTGTGACCAACTAGAAGGTCGGAGAGAGTAGGGCTAGGGTTCTGGAAGAACCGTTGCCGCTCGTCATTATAGGAGGGACATTGAGTTAGCATGTGCTTTACAGTTAGAGGAACTATGCAGTCAACGCAGTAAGGAAGAAGTCCATCAATCATATGGTACTCACGAGTGAGACGCGTGTGGCCAATTCTAAGACGAGCCAGTGCACGCTCCCAGGAGCGGTGTTCACACGAGGAGTTTGGGTATGAGCGAACATCCTCTTTAGATTCTCTCAATTTCTCGTTGTCTGTGATGCCCTGCCACTCTGCGAGCCAGGCAGCATTCACTCGCCGCCGCACCTGACACTGGAGGTCCGACCTCGGGATTCCCGTGTCCAGGATGTCCTCAGCCGATGTTGCCGCTAAGGCGGCAGCATCGGCCACCTCATTTCTCATGACATCCACATGGCTGGGAACCCAGCAATAATAGAAGAATTTATTGGATTGATGGAGGAGTTCCTTAATGCTGTTAATAATGGGATGAGGACTTTTGTATTTCTTCATTGCTAGAAGAGAGCTCTTAGAGTCTGAGACAATAGTGACTGTGTTTGGCTCCAATGTGCCGGCATAGACGACAACATCTCTAATTGCTAAAAGCTCTGCCGTAAAAATTGAAGCAGTTTCAGAAATACGATGGGCAGATGTGTGTGTGTGTGTGTATTGGAGGTGCTTAAAAGCATACCCAACTCCAATGTTAGTTTTTGATCCATTTGTGCAGATCAGTGCAGCCTGGCAATGTATACCGGTATATGTTCTTTGTATATGTTCTTGGAATCGTGAACGCAACATTTGGGCGCTCTCAGAGCGCTTCGTTAAGTCATATAGGGCTGTGCAAACATGAATGTTTGACAATGACCAGGGAGGGAAGGGCAGAGGTACCTCAGGCAAAATGAATGAGATATCAATGCGGTATTGTCGTATGAGTAGTTGGGCTCTAGAGGGAAAGTCACTTTTTCGGGTAGCATTATGGTCCTGGTGAACAGTGCCATCTATAGGTTCACAGAGCCCATGTAGTGGAGATCATGGGGTATAGGAAACTCGGAGGTAATAATTTATGAACTTGATGTGCTCATAGTACTTCATCGGCTTCAGACCACTTTCCGCATGTACACTCTCTATTGGAGAGGATCGATAAGCTCCCGTGGCTATTCGAATAGCCGCATTTTGAATTGGGGGCAGTGTTTTCATTAAACTACCAAGCAGTATCATAAGCCTTCATAATATCAAAGAATATTACTATAGAATGGTGGTGTTTTCTTCTGGCTTAAGGTAAGCATCCAAGGGAGTCCGTAGTGCTCCTATTGGAGCGGAATCCAGATTGGATTGGGTTAATAAGTTGATGGCGCTCCAGGTACCACATGAGTCTATTATTAACCATTCTTTCAAGTAGCTTTCCTAAACAGGAAATTAAAGAAATCAGTCGATAATTTGTCGGTTCTTTGTGGTCTTTCCAGGCTTGGGGATTGGGATGATGATAACATTCCTCCACCTGTTTGGGTAGGAAGCATTTATAAAGATAATATTATAAATATTTAGGATGTATATAAGCATTGATTGGTGAGAATGCTTCATCATTAAGTAGGTAATTTCAACAGAGCCAGGACTCGACTCAGTGACTGAGGATAAAGCAGTGTTTAATTCCTTCATATTAAAAAGATGCATTATAGTCATGTTGCCTTCGGGTGTTGAAATTCACTGGTCGGGCCTCTATGTGGGTACGATAATGCTAGAACTCAGGGGTCTGGGCCGCATTAGCCGAGGTGGCGGCAAAGGCATCTGCTAGTTTATTTGCTACGCACTGATAAGAGGTTATGAATCCTGAAGGCTCAGTATCATCTCGAAGTATGGGAGAAGGGTCGGGGGAAAATTTACCCGCAATCTGCTGTACTTTTCCCCAGATTGAGTGCAGAAGAATGCGACTATTGATAGATGATATAAAGTTCTTCCATGATTCCTCCTTACATTGGTCATATATGTAACGGCAGTAAGCTTTCGCTCTGTTATAGACTATCTTATTCTCTACAGAGTGTCGGCGCCTCAGAGCGCGCTCTGCACGGATGCGTTGTCTCTTTGCAGCAGTGCAATCTTCATTCCACCAAGGTACTGGTGGCCGATGAAGCTTGCCGCTTGTACGTGGGATAGAGGCAGAGGCTGCTGTATGAAGCCTTTCTTCCACATCACGGATAAGATCTTCACTCAAGGAATCAGTGTTAGGTTCAGGGTCTTCAACTTCAGTTAAGTTTTGGAAAAGGGTCCAGTCAGCTTTGGCTGTATTGAATCGGCTCGGCAGTTCAGCCGAGGGTATTGAGACTCGCTTGGTATTTCCAATCATCGGGAAGTGGTCGCTGTCATGCAGTGATGGGATAACAGCATAGGCTACTGAAAGTCCAGCAAGCAATCAGAGGAACAGATCGACAAATCAAAGGTGGAGTACCGTATGTTCCATTTCTTATATCATAATGTGTAGGCGCTTCCGTAGTGAGGAGCGAGAGATCCAGATCCCTGAGGAGTTCCTCAAAAATTCAGCCTCTCGCATCAGTGTCTTTACCCCACAGTTCACTTCTCGCATTGGCATCTCCAAGGAGAAAGAGAGGTCTGGGGAGTTGGTGAATTAAATGCTCCATTTGGGTCTTAGTGAAGGGGATGTGCGGCAAGTATAATGAGCACACTGTAAAGTTTATCTAAATATAGGCGAGCCGCCACAGCTTGGAGAGGAGTTTGTAGGAGGATAGGGTCATATTGAATTGATCTATGAATCAAAAAAACAGTTCCACGATCGTGTCCGTCATTGCGGACTCTGACTGAGGTCATGATACAGTAGCCTGCAGGACCATGCAGGCGCCGGTTGCCAATGAGTGTCTCTTGCAGAGCCACACAAAGTGGAAATTTTTCACGTAACAATGAATTAAGTTCATGGAATTTGGTTTTGTACGATTACAAATTCCACTGAATAATAGAATTGAAACTTTGAGGCATAAGTTAGTGAAACCAACTAATCCCATCGAGGCTGATCCCCTTGTCCAGAATCATGAGGAACTGGAAGGGGGCGTTGGGTAGATTGAATAACGGGAATTGGTATGTTTTTATGTTCCTTATCAGTATGATTTCGCTCATCAGTTATATTGCGTTTAGGGTCTCTAGAAGAGACAGGGGAGGAAGATGCTCCACGCTCCCTTTTCTCAGCTGACCGATCAGAGCTGGGCGCTGGAGTCCCAGAGTCTTTTTGCTCGCTAGTTTTATCTGAAGTCACAGACATATTTTCCTGAGACGAACGTGAGTTAGTCAGGCTTGTCTTATATGTATCTGTAGGATCGTTCTGGCGATAGTTTGTTGGTGGAGATTCCTTAGAGCCAGGTAGAGACCCATTTATTTTACGATTTGTTTTACTAGCTCCATCTATTTTTGGTTTCGAAGGAGTTTTCGCTCTAGGAGTGCGTTGAACTTCCTTCGCAGTTGTCCGGGCTACGGGTTGGGCTTTTGTTTTGGGTTTGACACCAGTATCTTTGAATTTTGCTTGTTGTTTCGAAGGGATTTTAGGAGAGGTTATCTGTGGGCCCCCTGCCGAGGGGGTTGGCTTTCATCAAGGCTCACTTCATTTAGAGCTTGGAATCGGTTAGAGTTTGGACCCATAGGGCCATCGTTAGGGATGCGAGTTAC
The DNA here is from genome assembly GCA_001587735.2 of Parhyale hawaiensis. Lineage (NCBI taxonomy): Eukaryota > Metazoa > Arthropoda > Malacostraca > Amphipoda > Hyalidae > Parhyale > Parhyale hawaiensis. The sequence goes on along the minus strand of LQNS02278091.1, from coordinate 18,058,602 downwards.
ATTACTATCACATGTACTGCTATCTGGGGGCATCTGCTAATTACCAACTTCGCCCGCCTCGCAGATGATATGGGGATTGGTTCTCGTGTCACAAAGCGATAACTCTTTCCCTCAGCATGGAAGCGCTCCTTCACAGCATCCAACGCTTCAGAATAAGTTATGCGCTGCTTAGTCTGTAGGGCTACAACCTCGCTCCTAAAGACATAGGCTTCACAATTAGTGCTTTTTGATGCGTGGCTTCCACTGCAATTGACATATAAAGGGTGATCAGGACAAGCTGACATCTGATGGCCAGATTGGCCACAGCGCACACAGACATCATTCTCCCTTCGGCACCACTTTCGTGTGTGGCCGAGTTTCTGACAGCGTACACACCTCAAGGGAGGCGGAAAACAAAGATGGACTAGCTCGTGCTGCCACTCAGCTAACGTTATCACTCCGGGGAGCTCAGTACAGTCAAATGTGAGGATGTACCGATTACTTGGTATTAATTCTCCATTTACACGCCTCTTCATTCTTTCAACTTTAATGACGTTCTGATTGGCAAGTTTTTCAAGGATCTCATCTTCTGTACATTGGGTCATTGATTCACTCAGCACAGTACCACGCGTTGTATTCATAGTTCTGTGCAAACTGACAGTTACAGGATGTCCTGCCACAGTAGTAAGTGAAGTCAGGACTCGGCCTAGAGCGACAGTGTTGACTTCTACTAAGATAGAAGTTTTGTTCAGCTTCGATAGTTTTTTACATTTTCCCACTTTTTCATAAATATCTTTTTCGGCAGCTATGACATTAAGTTGAGTATTAATATCAATGGTAGGGAAGGCAAGGACATAGTAAGATGGAAACTTGGGTGCTTTTTTAAACAAGTCATTGAGTGGTAGAAGCTTTCTAATTCTTACCTCATTTATTCTCTGTCGTATTCGTCTTTGTTTTTCTTTTTGGGCAGGAGAATCGGAAGATTCTCTCTGCAGGTTGACGGGCGGCCGGCTCCCGTCAGGCGATGCAGGCATGGTGTTTGCTTCAGCATTAAGAAACGCGTCGGAGGCGCGCCCAGTCACAAGTGGCATGGACGCAATTCCCTCCGTCCTGGCATCAGGACCGGACTGTGAGTTCACAGCCATTACGTTGCTGCTCACAGTTTTTTCTTTTTTGTAGTATCCGAAGAATGTCCTTTTTGGAAGTCCGGGTCGTCACCATCATGCGCGAGAGGTTTATTTTTAGCCATGTTTATAAAGGGGGGTATGATTTCATCCACCTCCCTGAGCCAGTACCAGGACTGCCAACCAGGGGGAGCTCTGCTGTTGGGCAAACTCGGTCCCAATGAGCCCACTCGTGGGAGAGAGGATATAGCCTATTGGTCACAGGTTCAGCAGGTTGATGCGCTTTACTAGGCTGGCGCGCACTCTCGGACACGCCAGCCGTTCAAACAGCCCCCCACTTACCCTGTGACCCCTCGGCTAAACCCACTGTAAAACTAGCGGGAAGGGCTTAGGCGCCCCCTGGAGTACCCATACATTCATAGAAAAGTCATTCATAAGGCCTCATAGAAGTCCGAATCATAACCAAGTATCCGTCAACTATCCTCGTTAGTTTGGGTCCACGGCCCAGAGTCGTAATGTTACAGCGCTAGGCGTATTGGACCCGCAAGCCCCCCCCACGGCAAGGACGAGATAGAAGGGGGGAGCAAGCAACCAACAACTGTGTTTTATTAAATAGTGGATTCCGAGGAAAAAACTAATTACATTAACTTTAATTCTAAGCACAAAAACACTACAACACCATCACTGGCCACTGGTCTTCATAAAAAACAGCTGCTGCAGCTCTGTGAACACAAAGATACTGACTGATGTTAAGGATCCAAAATGACGGCACCCTGGGCCGACCACATACCAACACAATCTCCCAAAACGTATCACTAAAAACGGTAAAAACACATTTTCAAAGAGGAAAACCCGTATTAGAGCACTACTAAACAGTACGGGAAGTAATTTCGAAGCACTAAGATCGATAGGTGAAAACAGGACAGCAGCTGAGACCAGAGCACAGGTGGGGATGCTAACAGTAGCGCGAGTAGTAACAGAGTGAGGAGTGCTGGTGCTGGGCTCCTGAGATACCAGGTGGGCGGGGCCTGAAAAAAAAGATAGAACACCGAAAGCTGTCTACAATGAGGGTTATGCCTCAAAAAAGTTTAAACAACCATTTAGACGCCTCCAGAGTTGGGCGCTGTCGCGGGTCTGGTGTTACTGGCAGAGATGTTCTGTCGGAGTGAGCCACTGAGAAAAACATATTTCAGTCAGAAAAACATATTTCCACAAAAAGAAAGTGAACAAAAGCTTTGTAGTTTCGTTACGCGTGCAAAACGAAACGCGATTTCTTACTAACACACAGATCGCTATTGTAATTTGAAATTTTGTCTATTCAGGTGCATAAATTTTATCTATTTGATGTATCTAGGTGTATCATCACCTTTGTCCCAAAACCGAAACACATAAGTGCATCAAGGTGACCAAGTGCATCATAGGACCCTATATGCATCATCATGATGCACTTTCTCTTTATGATGCACTTATGTGTTTTGGTTTTATGAAAAAATGCACGTAATTTTGATGCACCCAAGTGTATCAAATTTTCTTTCAGTGTGGGCTCCAAGTCCAACATGATGCTAAGTTTGCTAGAGGTTAGAAAAAGGGCATGTTCCGACAGCATACTTGAACAATACAGTGCGCTGATTTTCAATAAAATACATGCCCTCTCAAAATATCATGAGGGGCCTTGAGCTGTGTGCGACCTGAAATCAACAATCTAACTCTATTTTTGAATTTAAGAAAATCCCTCAGCACTGTAAACATCTATCAAAGAAGCAAAGGTCTCGTAATGTGAGTGTAATGTTCAAATTGAAATGAGAACTTGTGTACACAAATAAGCTAGAATTAGCCTATAGATCATTTGAAGGCATTTTCGAATCTAGTCATTACAGTACCTACTAGAATTTTTTCATTAAGGAGTAGGATATGAAAACAGAGTTAACAACCCATGGCAGTTGCATTGAGAACTATACTCACCGTTTGCAAGGATCATAATATTTACGCAGAGAGGCAGACTGGATAAGGCATCGCACATCCCTGAGATGCAGTGGCTGCCTTCGAGATGGACGAATAATTGTTGAAGCCAGTCGTCCAAGTTGTTCAAGCTTGATATCAGGAATTTCCTGAAACAAATATTGCATTTGATATTTTAACAGGAGCTCACTAATAGTAAGATATGGACAACTTAGTAGAAACTTGACACTGCAAATAAGCACAGAAGAATAAAATAGGTTGACAAAAACCAATCACCAACTAGATTTCACATTAAACATGGCCATCTAATTCCAAATTTTCAAAGAAGTAATCATGCTGTGATTGAATGCTGCCCTTATCATGCTGTGCTGCCCAGAGCAGAATGTTTACAGCAGAATATTACAAAAAAAAAATTCTGGATAGGCCCTACTAATTACTAAAGGTACTAACCCTACTTGTGTTGTAATATAGGTATGGTATATTACAACAACACTGAATTTCAAAGAGAAATCTTGGTTTGTGGGTTATTAAATTTTATTTTGTCATTTTATCATATAGTATTCATAGTCGCACCATTTTTTTACTCTCTTTCCTGATAAGAAGTACCGGTGTGTGGCACTTTTGCTAAAAATTTGCAGATAATTATTGGTAGCTTGACCTGGCAAGCTGCACATACAGGGCTACATAATACTAGATGTAAAATTTTGGTCAAGTGGAGAATGGATAGAGTGTTGCAACGAATTTTTCTCAGTGGCTCGCGAAGACAGAACACCTTCTGTCGGTAGCACCAGACCCGCGACAGCGCCCAACTCTGGGGCGTCTAAATGGTAGTTT
>LQNS02278091.1:18033838-18047145 GCA_001587735.2 Parhyale hawaiensis | reverse complement strand
AAAGATAGAACACCAAAAGCTGTCTATAAGGAGGGTAACGCCTCAGAACGGTTCTAAACTACCATTTAGACGCCCCAGAGTTGGGCGCTGTCGCGGGTCTGGTGCTACCGACAGGTGTTCTGTCGGAGCGAGCCACTGAGAAAAAGGGTAAGTTCTAGTATCATTACTGATCAGCTGCAGATTCTTTGACCAATGAAGCTACCTTACAGACCTAGTAGTTACTAGAATAATCTACAATATTAAAAACAAATCCCTAAATTCAACCAAATGCACAATAGCTTCTACTACAGCCATCCATCATATAGGTACTGCTCTGTAAAATGAATGGTGTATCAATGAAAAACCATACAGAAATTTACATGACAAATATATATATATATATATATATATATATATATATATATATATATATATATGCTAGTTAATTCCTAGCTCATTAGATGGTGTGGCAAAAAAAAGAAAATGGAGAACTCTGCCTATCTTGGAAGGTCTTCAGACATAGTCACAAGTGCCATGCATGCCACATCTTTGTGCAAGTGATACTGCATTCTAAGAACGGCAGGAGGATTAGCAGAGAGTAATTTCAACATTGTGGTTAGTGCTTAAGGCTGGCTTGTCTGGCACCTAGAGCACCATAAAATGGGGTTACTTTGACCGGATTTTGATTCGTCATGCTGCTGTTTTCTAACTACAGAGTCACTTCTGCTGCAGTTTCTTCACAAGGTTACTCTATAGGCCTAGTTACTCCTGCTGTCTTAAAAATATATATACCTACATGGTGTCCAGCAATTGGGAATTATGGAATTGCCTGAGTTATCCATGTTTTTGCTGAACTTTCCCTGAGTGTCAGATTGTCCATTTTCCTCTCAAGCAATATGATTACCAATGAGTTACAGGCGTCATGGGACTGAAACTAGTACGAATCACTCAGTTCTTTTTCTTTCATCAAATTTTAAGGAAAGTTTCAAGATTTAGCCTTTGGATCCTCTGGACAGTCTTGAGTATCTCACTCTACTGAGACAATAGTAACTTTGATCTTCACCCAACTCTGAAAAAGAATCCTGGAACAGGAAGAAAAACACACTCCAGCCCACATCCACCAAAGGGCAGCAGTGAAATGGATCCCATCCAATATTCTAGTTAGGATAACAACATCACCTCTCACTTCACTCACTGGTAACAATCACCTCTCTCATTTTGTATGTGGGTGATAAATAGCTTAATTCCATTCCTCAACAAGCAAAACACTTGCAACTTATTTGGTTTTCAAAATATTAATATACATCAGACAGAGCAGTGCCTACTCATTAAAATGTAAATAAATTTAGTTCATTACTGCAAGAAAACTTGCTGCGGGGTCAAAAGTAAAATGCAATACCATAACTATAAAGGCTGAAATGTCATAGCAATAGCTATCTGGAGCTGCAGGATATTCCCTAGCTACCTATTATGCTTGTCAAGTCGGTGAGGCAGCATAATTAGTACGATATGATTTGCAGACTCACAAATATTGGCATTTTGCTCACATTGACTCACCATAGAATTTACTGAAGCCCAAACTACTACCTTTTATTATCCTTACAAAGTGGTCATATTGGCAACATCTATTAACTCCCTAGGTTTAAACCTGACAGTTTTAACCAACACCTTGTATCAATACGTCAAATGGCTTCCATTGTCTGTATTTTTCTGAAATTCTTGCTAGAGCTTTAGCTTCCTGCAAAATGTTTGAACTTATTATTGATTTTCTGCACTTAGTTTGTGCTTTGCATCTGGCTAGACAAAGAAATATGAAGAAAACTGGTCAGTATGAATGAGGAATTATACTTTACCATTTATTAGTCAGTCATTAACTAACTCCTCATTTGAGATATCCTACTTATATTTTATATCATAAATTGTTAAAAGCATTTGACTATCAATGAGTTGTTGGATGAATAAGCTTTTTCAAAACAGTTTAATTGGTACAGAACAGTGAAAGCATTATTTATATTTATCGTATATCATTGGAAACCTTTCCCCCATAAAGTAAAAAACAATAAAACAAAGAAGCCCAAAAAAATTACACCCCCAAAAAAACACTACCCAGTGTTTTTTTTTTTTAATCCTGGATTTTTTCCAACCCTGATTGCAAGGGTACTGAGAATTCCGCTGCAGATGCCATGTCTCGCATTGCTTCACCTTCTTCACAGCCTGATTATTCTCTGCCCGGCTCGGATTTCTTGCCTGTTGAACTTAAGGTCCTTCAATGAGTTCCTGGTAATGGTGATTCCATGGTCCAGAGTCTCTTCCTTGCTTTGGAATATCACCAGAACCAAGTTGATTCTGATTTTGTGTTGCCCGAGACCTGCCATACTTTGCGAATTGCACCGATTGGTGAGTTGCTGTCCACTGGTCGTGCTAATGGCGTGCAACTTTCTAAACAGCAGAGACGTGAGTTGCTGATCAAGAAGAGTGCTTGTCAATTGCTTTCGGAGGAGGTCTTGTTAGCTTCTGTGGACTGTATCAGCTCCAAGTGTGGGTGCACTGTGGTATGAACAAGCCACTTGTGCGTGCCTTACCTGGTGCAGAGCCTGCTGAACGCCATGGAAGAGTCCATTTATAATGGCTAGCATGAGTTCATTTTAATCCTATTTTAGAAACTAAGCAGTATACTGGTGTGACTTCAGCTGAGTCAGTTGTATCTTCTGGAGCTGATGGTTGCTTGGGTTCTGAGATTTCTGATCGTGATAATGTGATGGTTCTATTTATGTCAATTCTGTGGCTACAACTTGTTCCCGTGCTGGCTCTGCTTCGACAATAGTTGTCTCGTTTGGTTCTGTCCACGGTTGTGCGCTTGTTGACACTGGTGCACAGGTATCCTCAATTCGTGAGGATGTGTATCAATTTTTGTCTGATGAGGTGTAAGCTCAGTCTTCAGTTGACAGGCCAACTGCATCGCTGCGAGGAGTTAACTATTGTGCTGCTGTGCATGGAGTTACAGAGCTGCAATTGACACGAAGGGGTCAGGAGCTGTAGTCATTCCCATTTGCTATTGTCCCACGAGACGCTTCGCCGTTTAGTGTTTTGCTCGGCGTGAATTTAATTGCATCCGTCCATGCTAAGCTTGACTTTGCGTCACAGTGATGCTTTTTGTTCTGGGCAACTCAAGCTTTATTTGTCCGTTTCACTCACTGTCTGCATGTGCCTTGGAAGTGCAGTTTTGTTTTGAGCATGAGCTTAACCAAGATGATCCTTCCATCCCAGTAATGTCACATTTTTGATGAGTGTTCTTTGTCTCTTGCAGATGAAGGATCACACACTCAGGATGCTCACAGACAAAGTGTTGGCCAGGGAAGTGTCTGAGAACTAGAGGGGGCCTGTTTTATCAAGATTTAGACGCTTTTCATGACGATTTCTTTTGTGAACGACCTTTTGTGGTGTGAAGTTGACAGTAAAGCTGTGCCTGTTGAGACATTTTATTTCTTGGTGGAAATTGTTTACAGTTCATCAGTCAATAGCTACTGTTGGTAGACACAAGCTTGTGCAGGCCATTAGTGGTCAAGTTTGGCATCCTGATCTTGAACGTGTTGCCCGTGATGTTTGTGCATCCTGTCTCAGGTGTCAGACGTTCAAGATATCGTATCAGCTTGTTGCTCCTCCCATGTTGAAAGTGAGCACTACTTGTCCTTTTGATCTTGTCTTGGTTGTTTTGGTTGAGCTTCCTCGGTCTTCACGTCGCTTTGTCTCAGTCTTGATAGTCGTTGATCAGAACTTGAAGTGGATGACTGTGGTTCCTCTCAGACATAAGAAGGGTACTACTGTTGCTCATGTGCTAGAGCACCATGTTCTGCCTGTACTCCCTCGTTGCCCTGCAAGACTACTGTCGGATAACGGCCCTGTTCTGCCAGATTTAATGAGGTTCTGGCTAAGTTTTCCAATCAACACTCCTATTCAAGTCCTTATTGACCTGCTGCTAATGATGGAGTCGAGCGTGTGAACAGGACTATAGCGGAGATGTTACGAGGAACAGTATCTTGTGGTGCGGATTGAGATATTCATCTTCCTCGTGCTGTCATGGTGTATAATAACACTTTGCATCGTGAACTGGGCGTGTCACCTGCTAAATATCTTCTACCCAAGTCTCATGATGTGCATGCTCAGCCACTTCTTGGTTCTAAGTGAAGAAAGTTTGGAAGAAGGGACACCCACGGTTTTCACCTTTCACTTTCGGCCAGAGTCTTGTACAGAATTCCTCGCAGAGGTTACCTTACCATGGATAAGATGAGACCCAAGTTCATTGGCCCTTTCAAAGTGGTAAAGTGTCAAGACAATGGAGTGTCTTATGTAATTGAGCAAGACACCGGTAAAGGAAACGTGACTCGCAAGGCAGTACACTACCGGGAGGTTGAGACTTTTCATGAGCCACCTGCTCATCTTGCTGGCCATCCTTGCTACCTGCACCGCACTAATGTTCCTGCTACTTCGCCAGATGAATCATTCAGATTTGGTATTTGGTTTTCGTGGTTTTGGATGTTCAAGTGCTTCTTCTGATTTATCTAGTGGTGAAGGTCTCTCTCAGGCTGATGAGTCGTCAGTTATACATCAGTTCCGCCAGTCTTCTGTCAGGAAGTCTCGTAGGAAGAAACATCTTCCTCGAGCATCACCTGTCCATGTTCCGCCACCACCACTTTATCTTATCAAGTTGCCTTGCACTGAAACTTTACCTGAACATGATTCTGACTGTGAGAAGACTGATGTTAATTCTCATTGTCTATCTTCCAATATTAAAGCTCATTCTCGTTTAGTTTCACCAGGTGTTCCACCTCCTATGTCGTCCACTGCTGTTGTACCTGCTTCCCTTCCTGAACTGACAGAGCTCCTTGACGTTTCTGAAAAATTACCTGATAGCTACCACTCCTGTTGTTCCTGAAAGTGGTACTCTTATTTCATTTGACAAGATAAGTCAGGAAGTTAGCAGTGTCTTGGAAGAATTGGAAAGTACCTATGGCAGACCTGTGTTTACACCTGTGTGATGAACATATCACTTCTGGAGCAGACGTTGACAACAGTTCACAACAAACTAATACTAAGTCTCGGTTTTCTGGATTTGAGCGTTCCCGTAGTGTTGAATCTATCTTGGAGGGTTTCCAAGCTCGTAATTTCATAGAAGTTTTCAGGAATTGATGCGTATCATTCAGGATGCTCGCGCTTCTGTTGCACATAACCGTCGCTGGAGTCTGTCTCGAACGAGCCGGCTGTTGGCCAATAGTCGACTGTCAATGAGTCCCGGTCCTAGTCCTGTTGGTGTTTTCACTAGACGTTGGTTTGAGATGCTTGGAGATGTTCCACAGTGATTTTGTCCATCAGTTCTGGTTTGTTCGTTTCATCGCGGGCTTGCTGTCTTTCGACATGTAACACTGGAAACCTTAGCAACATTTTAATTGAAGTGTTAGTTGAAGTGTAGGTTACCTGCACAGTATCTGTATCACCACTGGGCCAGAGTTCATGCATTAGGTCACTGGTAGCTACTTGTATTGCGCTTAAGAGCAATAGAAAGAATAAAAGGTATTGTGATGGGTATGTTAAGCGCTTTCATTGGTGAAAGACACTTATTGGGAGGAATGAGATTGGCTGACCCTCCATATTGATTCTTCTGTGCAATTAATCATTTATTCCTCCCATAACCCCCTTGTGTTTGTTATGCTTCACCATTTTGTTTTTCTTATCTTTTCAGCTTTTGCATGCTTGCTAATTATCATAGTTTTAAAGTATCATTACTTGAGTGCACATTGCTTACTGTGGTTTACTCTTACACAAGCACTCGCCATCCAACACCCTGCCTGGCATCAAGTATTAGCTACTTTGAGCAGAGCATGTTTCACTACATGATTATTTCAAGGCTGTTGTTCTGAGTGAAGTCCCTGTGAACCTGTGTCCTCCATTGGTATGACCAGCCACATCTGTTTTCTTGTTGGGACCGGGCAGTTGTAACCCTGCAGACTACAGACAGTAAGCTCTACGATGCTTTTGCCTACCTCTGCCTATCACCACTTTGCTGAGTTTGCCTTCTTGCCAAATATTACGTTTCATAAAGTTCCAATTTTTTTGGTTTATAATTCCTTGCATTATCAGTGGCCCAGTTTAGTTCCTGTTCTTTTATATTTCTCGACTTTATCTAGTAAAGTTATCAGTTTGGGCTACTGATATTTTAATTTTTGTTAGGTTATCCCATTGTATCATTAGCCCATTGTACCATAGCAACAACTCACTGACCTTCACGAGGTCATCTTCATGTAATATTAGATTTTACGAGTATACAGTACCATCCAAAACTAAGGGACAAGTATTCAAAACGGCATTACTTTTTTTTCTAACCATGCCAGGTACTTCTTCTGTTGCACACTATTAGCCAGTAAGATGTTAATTATTGTGTTGAAATTTGAGACATGTATGAAGGATAATAATTAAGTTATGAACAAAAAGGTATTCTCTTGAAATTTTCAACATCCAAAACTAATAGGCAAAAACAAGAAAAAATGCATTCAACTCAATAGTTTGCTAGAAATATTTAGCAAAGTGGTGGTGAACAATCAATATTTGGTAAATAGTCCTTTGCCTTCAATTACAGCTGCACATAGTCGACTACATGACCGAATGAGACTGACAATCAACAGTAATTTTTGCCCATTACTCTTGAAGTTTCATCCCAAGATCTTCGGTATTGATAGGGTTTTTTGCCATAACTTTCACCCCTAGTGTTTTAGAAATATTCTCCATTAGATTCAGGTCAGAACTTTGAGGTGGCCAATCCATAACTTCGAGATCTTGCTGCTGAAGGTAATTCATGACTACCTTTGTCTTAAGGCAGGGGGCATTGTCTTGCATGAAATTAGGGCTGGGGACACCTGAGTTTACAATATTAGGCAAGACAGTACCTTCCAACAGATTTTTATACACATGAGCATTCGCATGGGTTTGCAAACGAACGAGAGGCGATGTTCCTTGACTAGAGAACACACTAAATACCATCACGCTCCCGCCGCCAAACTTCACAGTCTTCTTAGTACACTCAACACATAATTCCTCACCTTCACGTCTTCTAACAAAGTTGTTACCGTCATTACCAAACAAATTGAACTTGCTTTCAACACTGAAAGCATAGTTCTAGCCCAATTTTCATGGGACCAGTTAACATGCTTATTTATAAATTCTAATCTCTTTTTCTTCAGTAGGCACCTTGCAAATACCCCTATTTCTTGAAGGCGCCGAGAAACGGTCTGACGTGAGGCGTTCATGCATGTTTTGTCATTCATTTCCCCACTTATCGCAGCTGAGGACTTGAAACGATCCTTCAAATGACATACACTGGATGACTCTGTCCTCTCTGACGTTTTACAGGGCCTGCCAGCTTTTTTAGGGGCACGAGTGCAGCCGGTTTTATTATACAACTTCACTATTCAGCCCACTACACTTTTTGAATGACTTACCTTCTCAGAAATTTCTCTACTAGTGAAATTATTCTTGTGCAACTTGATATTTTGTTGCAGGATATAGGCCTAATGAACTTCCTGACGTGGTGCCATTATGTAACGAACAGCTATGGTTACAAATGACTGTCAAACTTTGTCTCTGATGTAAATGAAGAAGTAGGGACTGAATAAGAAATTAACCAAATTTTTCGTATGTTGTCCTAATTTTGGACATTATAAATTTCAAGAGAAAAGCTCTTCATTCATAACTTTTCATCATCCTTCACACATGTCACAAATTTTAACACAATAATCAACATCTTACTGGCTAAAAGTGTGCAAAAGAAGTACCTGGCATGGTTAGAAAAAAGTTACGCCGTTTTAAAAATTTGTCCCTCAGTTAGGACAGTACTGTACTTGGTTTACTCCTCTACTTTTGTTTTTGTTGCTCTCCTATTTTTTCAGTTCATCTTCCTCTTGTGCCAGTACTATACAGGCCTCATCGGCACATTTAGAAGAGGTTACACTTTACAGTTGACAGCCCGTTACACGGGGTACAATAGTAACTATAAAACTACAAAATTTTGCTATAAGCCTGCTAAAAATCAGAGAAAGCAATCTAAAATACATAGGCTTAATCATGCATAAGTATGTAGGTAAGTGCATACAATTGTGACTAAATGATGATTTTGTATTGCAACAAAGCAGCTCTTGATGAAAACTTGATTGATCACACAAAAACATAGCACATGCCTGGAAGTACAAATAAGCATGAAACATACATAAAAGTATATCTTACCTTGTCGCTGGCTCGAATCAGTTCAATTCTTTGTTTTTTCCGATGCTTTTTTTCTTTCTTACTCAATCTGGGCCGACTCCCATGAGGATGTTTATGCTTATTGGGCATTGCTGTTAATAGTAAGAGCTATGAATCTATCCGCCAAAAAGGGTGTACATGTAGTAGCTAGCTCACTGTTATTGTTGAACACAAGATAACAGACACAGAAGTAGAAAACGTTACTCAGCTCAAACAATGACTTGGACTGCAACAGAATTTTGAAACAGCATAGTAGGTATCACTTTCAACCTCTTATTACAATTCATATAATTTGGTACCTATATATATATATTCTAGTAAAGGTATAGCTTTAAAGAAAACACACACTTTGTCATATTCTGCTGCAGAGTGTGCTACAGTTGTTGCTAAAAATAGCTAGTGTAGCCAATGATGCATATACCGGTACCATTCCGATGATACAAATGCTTCTCCCAAGGGTCCAGTGGCGCCGGCGCCCCATGTCACCAACTACCGACCTATTATGATGACACCCATTTTGTCCAATGTGTTCGAGAAATTGGTCCCTTCTAAATTTCTAAGCTTGGACGTTTTGCTGAGCCTACGGGCTTACTGCCTGCTGGTCAGTTTGCGTACAGAACTGGCTTGGGTTTTTGACACACTAGTCGGTATCACCCCATTTGCAGTCTGCGCGGGATTGTGGGTCTGAGGCACGCCTTGTACTGGGGATGGGCCAATTTATCAGCAATGATATTGGCCAGGGTCGGCATTAAAAAACGCAAAAATCACATATAAAATAGCTGATAGTGTTTATTTTCAGAACCATGGTTTGAGAAAATAAACGCTAGATAGCAGTGAATAACAGCTTAAATATAGGTACTTAAGCACTACACTACAAAATCACGTATGGCATTATGCTTGCTTGTACACTTCAAAATATGTTCAGATGCCCTCTGTAAAATGTACTGGATGGCCAAATTAGCTCAAAAATTCCAAACAAAAACTGATAATTTCAAAGTTCAAACTAACCAAAGAAATGAATTTATTAGTTAGAACCACAACCATCATAGCATATTATTGGTGGACAGCCTGATTGAATCATTAGTAACCTTGGTAATTATCATGGTAGCCTAGCTACATACGGTAGCTATATTACATGTTTGCCATGTAGGCCTAAAGCTTCAACAAATGCAATAGCTAGGTATTGTTGCCCAAGTCCAAATTAGGTTACAGAGATTGATATATTAGTGGGTCTGGCAGTAGTGAACACAATGCTTCCATCTGTAGTAAGATTTTGTAAATAGCTACTGTACTTGAAGTCCCAGTGTTATAATTATGAAATGTTTCTGTCTAGTGTATCTTAAGTTCAAAATTAGCTCAGAGAATCCTTGAGAAAATGACAGATTTCATATGGACAGTCAAGTCTTGGGTAGTTTATGCCATAAACAACATAGTAAGAACTTATTTGGCTCTTTGTTACTATTAATGCTTTTCTACCCTCAATCTTTGCCTTTTGATAGCATTGCTGCAAACATGACTCAGGGATTGCCAAACATTGCACTGCAAAAAAAAATGTTTTTTTCCACCATAGCAATAGCTTTTATAGCAAGTTAGGCTCATGTGAAGTACATTAAAAACAGATGCTCAAAAATTTAAAAAAGAAACATACTGCTCATACACTTCTTTAATTTAGGCCTTTTTTTAGATAATGCCGTGCCTTTACCTGCGACAATATATTTGGCCCTCACAAACCCAACGGTCCCGAGTGCCTTCTCCGCAGGTGATGTTGTAGCTAGCCGCAGTTCCTGCTGAGTTGGTGATTTTGAGAGGAAATGAACAGGCTGGTGCCATAACTGGGTACTCAGTCTTCCGCAGTCTGCTCCTCTCTCCCTTCCGTCAGGTAGTACCACCTGATGTTTTTCTCCTTTCCTTTCTTTTCTTCCTCTCTTGGGCCAAAGCCCGTACTGGTGATGGCAGGGTTTGGGGCATGTGGATAGCTGGCCGCTTTCATAGCTATCATTACTCGATTTGCTTTTTGTAATTTTTTTTTATGATTTCCTTTGCTAAAGGTGTATGTTTATTTATTGTTCTTTGCATGCCTGATAATTAGATATCCGGACGTGGAAGAGAACCCCGGTCCTCGTGGTTTTGGGTCTCGCTACTGCCGGATCTTGTGCACTAATGTGCAAAAGATCTTGTGCACACGAATGTCTATAGCCTATGGTAATTCCAATTATGACCTTGTGCTATGTTCGGAGACGCTCATCTCAAGCCATCGCCATGTTTTTGAGCTGATGATCCCGAACTTTGAAAAGCCAGTGCTGCGGTTGCGAGACTCTTATCCTGGATTTAGGGGTTTGGCTGCTTATGTTCAAAAGAGTGTTGTGTCCATGCCGCGAGCTGATGGTGCTTCGAGTCTGTGGCTCATTCAGGAACTTTTATTTGTTCTTGGTATATCGCAGCCCATCTGCTGATAGGGTCTTTGTCTCTTGGATGTAATGGCTAGAATTCAGTTGTTGGATAGGCATTCTGCTTTTGCCTTTATGAGTGACTTTAATTGTCACCATGTGGAATGGTTAGGCTCTGGGAGGACCGATTGTTATGGCCATGCAGCCTTCGATTTCGTGAGTGCCTCTGGTTGTGAGCAGTTGGTTGAGGGTCCAACCCATTTAATGGGAGGTGTTCTTGACCTGCTGATGACTGATGTAGCGTCGACCGGGATGATTCAACGCATTTTCTGCATACTTTACAATTACTAAAAAATGGCTGGGGCTAGGAAGTGGAAACTTTTCACACATATATAATGTTTCAAGGTACGTTAATGCCAATTTGTAGAGCAGTACGTTTTTTTTTGTATTGAAGTTATTAACGGAAAACCGCGCGATGGACTTCTCACTATAAAACGGGGTGATTTCACTACACCGTTGGGGTGAAAAATCGCAGTGTAATAATGATAGTGAAAAATGGTTAATAACGCAACTAAGATGAAAACAATCTGCATGGTAGCTACATAAGATGTTTTGAGGCAGGTTTATGCTGATTTGGCCAAAGGTACATTCTTTTGTATTACGTTAAAGAAACAAAAACCGTGCGATGGACATCTCAGTACAAAACGGGGTGATTTCACTACACTTTCGGGGTGAAAAATCGCAGTAGAATAATTGCAAAAAATTTTGAATAACGTATCTGTAATGAAAACAAACTGTTAGATACTGCATTATAAATGATGTTAAATGGTTTGACAAGCAATATTCATATACAGTATTCTGAGCACTGAAAAACTTGAAAAATGCCTTTGTAAAAGTGCGATTTTTCACCCTACGATTTTTTACGTCAGGGTGAATCATCACACTCATTAAATTCATTAAAACTAACGAACCAGAGGGATTACAGCAAAATGCTTTCAGCACATTCATTATGGGTCCTTTACCTAAGTTTCTGCCAAATTTGAAAAAAATTCACCAGAAACTTTGGTCTCCAGCATCAAAGTTGCGGGACTTTTGTGAAACTCGCAAAAAAAGTGTTTTGAGGTGGAAAACTATGACTGTTTTTCGTTGGTAAGGCTTACCTTTTGTTGCACCACTTTGATGGGAAGCAGAGCCGGGACCGAGATGGGGGTGCGCATTCCGTTGTTATTATTACTAAAATTTCACGCTTGAGCTCCCACGGACAGGTAATACAACCCACATGAAGCATCTTGCAACACCAGGAAGCACAAAACGCTGCTAAAGGAAATCCAGTAAAAACCATTACCAGCTGACTTAAATGCCTGCAGGCCAATACATATGACCAAAAGCCAATGCTGGCAACAAATTCCAAACCTTAGCTGACCAGGGCACGAAGCACCGGCAGAATGGATAGAGTGTTGCAACGAATTTTTCTCAGTGGCTCGCAAAGACAGAACACCTACCGTCAGTAGCACCAGACCCGCGACAGCGCCCAACTCTGGGGCGTCTAAATGGTAGTTTAGAACTGTTCTGAGGCGTTACCCTTCTTATAGACAGCTTTTGGTGTTCTATCTTTTTTTTTGGGGGGGGGGGCTCCGCCCCCCTAGTACCTCAGGGTCCCAGCAGCAGCACTCCTCAGTATGGCACGACGAGCGCACCCACACAATAACTTCACCCTTGGGCCAAGAAACTGAAGAGGCTTTGGGACTTTGGGACACATTGATCCTCCAGAGGTGTTCTGTCTTCGCGAGCCACTGAGAAAAATTCGTTGTAACACTCTATCCATTCTCAGTGGCTCGCTCCGACAGAACACCTTCTGTCGGTAGCACCGACATACCCAAGGCGAAGCAGGGAGGGGTTTCATGGCCTCCCCTGAGTTGCNGGTAAAATATAGGCCTATAACAGGCCTTCCTGGATTGTCTCCAAATAGATCTGTGAAAAAATCCTGTTAGGATGATACTGTTCTGACCAGGCTTCTTGCTGCTCCAACCTTACGTGCGGGTTGAAGGGGGGCCAGCGCATGAGGTCGTTTGAAGTTCGCATACCTCTGTGCCTTTTGGGCTACTAGTATTGCCCTATCTGGCTCTTTTTTGGAGCCGAAGTTTTTTTTTTTTTCTGAGCCAAATTCTCAAGGTATGCTCCTGAGAATGTATAAGGGTTATCTTGCTTAGTGACCGTTTATACCAGTCTAGTATCATGGTATATACGGACTATAGTCCCACACCGTAGCCGTTTTGCCTAGTCGACTAGGCTTGTACAACTATCTCATAGGGAACTTTTAGTTTTATATCCCTGGCCTTTCCTTGAGGGAAAGGCTTGGCTGTGAAGAGGATTCCTTTCTGGAGAGCTGACCAGAGAGGAGAGCTGGTCATAGTCTGAACTGCTGGAAACTCTAAAGTTCTCTCCTATAATTTCTGCAGAGCTAAGGACAAGGGATCACAATCTCTGCTAGGTCCAGCGGGGTTATCTACTAACCAACCTTAGCCGGTCCTGGAACTTAAGATGGCTCTCCATTCATAAAGTCTCCTACTAGGCTTTGGGAACAATAAGTACTGGGCACTCTGTATTCACCCTTAGGGGGATCTCAAGGCCTTGGATGGACAGAATTGCAGG
>LQNS02278091.1:17980495-17994095 GCA_001587735.2 Parhyale hawaiensis | reverse complement strand
AGGATGAGAGTGTAGTCTGGTGAGCCGCGGCCCTAGGCCCAGCAGTTCCTTGAACTCCTGCAGCAATGATCCAGACTTGTAGCTTTCATCTGAATGGCTTGCTAGATGTAATGTTCAATTTCTACAACAGTCTTTAAAAAGATTTCATCGGATCAGAAACAATGTTTTCAATCTTCAGTGATAAATTCTAACGCAGTCGTAATCGTTGTAAGGCACTTGGAGAGGAGCTAGCAGAGGTTATTTAAGAATCTAGAAACTGATTTTTGACACGACTGTGTTGAGCCGGCAATATGATGACAGTTTCACAGTCTGGTGAGCCGCGGCCCTAGGCCCAGCAGTTCGTTGAGCTCCTGCAGCAATGATCTGGGCATTAGAAAATTTTTCATCGGGATAAGCGAGCTCGTTTTGTGACTCACGAGCCACACCACTATCGATGGGGGATCGAAGTGAGCGTTTTTGTCGACACGCATATCCTTAAAGATGAAAGAAAGTTATGTAATACAGTGAGCCGCTGCCCTAGGCCCAGCAGTTCAAATATTGAACTCCTGCAGCAATGATCTGGATTCCTAATTTTCATCGGGGTATGCTAAGGCCACAGTCGAAGAGTACCGGGCTGTTGACAGGCGTTCTGCGCACAACTGTCCTCAGTCCCGGGAATACCGACGAGAGCCAGTCGATGAGTACCGGCTGATTGACAGGCGTTCTGCGCTCAACTGTCCTCAGTCGGGAATGCCGACGTATGCTACACTACTTTCGATGAGTACCGGCTGGAGGTTGAGACCTATATCTTCACAAGACCCTCCAGTCTCGGGAATACCGAAGTGAGTCGAAGAGTACCGGCCGTTGACAGGCGTTCTGCGCACTACTGTCCTCGAGCCTGGGAATACCGGCGTGTAGCTTCGCCACTTTCGATGAGTACCTGAATGGAATTCCGAAGTGAGCCGTTCGAAGAGTACCGGCTGTTAGACAGACGTTAGCCACTGCAGCTATATCTGTCCTCCAGATCAGGGAATGCCGACGTATGCTGCGCCATTTTCGAAGAATACCAGATGGGAATACCAAAATGAGCGGTTCGAAGAGTACTGGCTGGGGACAGACGTTAGACCTGCGAACGCTGTCTTCAGTCCCGGGAATACCGACGCGTAGCCTCGCCATTTTTGATGAGTACCAGATGGGAATTCCGAAGTGAGCCGTGCAATGAGTAGCTACCGGCTGTGGGACAGGCTTTAGCCACTATAGCTATCCCCGTCCTCCAGTATCTGGAAATGCCGACGTATGATACGCCATTTGCGAAGAGTGTCCCGTAACACAAACGAGACCCCCCCCCCCCAAAAAATAGTACAAAAGTCAACTTTTGGATTAGCATATTTATGGTTTGTAAAATGAACTTCTGTATATTGCACCTTCCTTGGGCAACATAATAAAAATTTTAGAAACATATTTCGAGCTCCAGTTCAACTTGTTTTTGAGATAGTTACCTACAACATCGTTTTTTTTCGATCACCTTTTAACTCCGATCACATAAATTTGATGAAAAAACATGTTTGGGCAAGAACCATGCACTTAAAAGTCAAATCCGTGACTTGTTCATGCATGAAAACATATTAACATGGCTTAGAATGTTATATTTTTGCCGGGGTTTGCTTGTTAGTTAGCCACATAACTCAATAATGGTAGCACCCCCAATGGGGACGTACGTTTCGCACGTTTTTTTCTATGGTGTGACGATTCGTGACATGCACAGGCAGCTGTACAGGGTAACATATCAAGTACCCGTCCACCATGCTAGTAGCCATCCACTAGGCATTAAAAACTTCCGGAGTGAAAACTAGCAGTGATAGAAAGGCGTACATAGGCTTAAACTGCAGGCTAAGTAGTACCCTCCAGTTCAAGTCTATAAACGGCTCTCTAGTACTGCTAGTTTTTACACAGGAAGTTTTTAAAGCCAAGAGGACGGCTACTAGCATGGTGGACGGGTACTAGACCTGTTACCCTTTGCGCCGTGCATACTGACGCAATATATAGTATACAGTGGTAGCGTCTGACCGGATGAATCGGACCGAATGGACCACACGGGTGAATCGGTCCACTTATCAGTATTGGAAAATGAATAAATACTGAATACTCTTATTTTCTCGGTACATAGGCACATTACTCCCATACATAGGCAACATGTAACAGCAGATCTAAATATCTGAACATTTTTCTCGTAGACAAAAAATGAACTTGAGAAAAAAATAGATTGAATGTTCCAATGAACACTTTTGCAGTGGTGAAGCGTAGCAGAGTACCTCTGTCGGTAGCACTTAGACTCGCATAGCCGAGGCTTCTCCATGACAGGAGGACNTATCTGTCTTATATGAGTGTGACGACTCTGACCTGTCCTCCTGTCATGGAGAAGCCTCGGCTATGCGAGTCTAAGTGCTACCGACAGAGGTACTCTGCGGAGCAAGCCACTGCAAAATGACCTTGTTTTAACTTTACACCTCAAAAACTAATGTGTTTTTCAACTTTCGTTGCAGACATAAGGAGTTGTAGCAGCTTCATGAAACTTAGGTCATAGAGGTACAAAGAGTTGCTCTTTACAGTGGAACCAAGGATTTTTTTGTACTATTTATACTTTGGTCACTACGCCACCTTAATGATCGGTCAGATTCACCTGGCGGAAAAATTTTTTTTGGGTGAATCGGACCAGTACGTTGAAGGGTTTACCACAGAAATGTACAGACATTTAGAAGTTCTATTACATGTTGCCTACGTAGGGGAGTAGTGGGCCTATATACAGAGAAAATATGAAAATTCAGTGTTTATTCATTTTTTAATACTAATAACCAAACTGAATCTTTCACGAAGTCTGGTCTGATTCACCCAGAATTTATTTTTCCACTGGACCGATCCTTTGCAGTGTCTACCACAAAAATGTTCAGACACTGAGAGCCTCTGTCATATGTCGCCTATGCAGGGGTGTAGTAAGTCAATATACAGAAAAAATATGAGGATTCAGTATTGATTCTTTTTCCACTACGGTACTAACAACTAAACCGAATCACCCGACTGTGCCGGTCCGATTCACCCGGATTAGCGGGATGCACTCGGACCGCGTATTTTCAACTGTGCCACTTCAAGTACCAACATATTTCAAAGTTTCTGCATAGAAGCTAGTGCACACATAAGGTAAGTGTATGCATGTGCATTTGTAGATCCTAACTCAGGCAGGTGTCTCGGTAGCAACAAAGTTTCCACATTGCCGGTCTGATTCACCCGGTCTGACACTACTACGATGTCAAACACTGATATCACGACTTTAATGCAAGCAAACCCCTCAAAAAAATTATTTCCCAAGAGTGTTAGTTTTCATAACACCGAAAAAATACGCACATTTTCATGCAATTTTACCATTTAAAAAATTCCTAAACTTTGAGTTTGGATAAGTAAAATTTAAGACTTGCAGGACATATTAAGCATTTCTTCGGCTACAATTTGAGCCCTAGCTGATCTTTCTAGCATCAATCGTTTGTCTTGCAGCAGTTTTTTAATGGAGGGGTGTAAAAGTGATCGGAGACTAAGCCGGTGATCGGAGATTAACCTCTCTACCCTAAAACCTAAAAAAAACAGGACTTTTCTCAAGAAACAAATGGGATAAAAATAAATACTAATTTATGTTTAAATACCTATATATAGGCCTATGTACTTTAAATTGAGTTGCCAATTTGTAGTTTCTTTTCTAAATACTGTACACTATGACTTCTCACATGCTAGAAAGATAGCCAAGACAGTCAATAGCATACAGCCAAATAGCTAAGTAGGTAGCTCTAGCTATTAGCCTACAACCACACACATATACAGTAAAACCCCTCTAATCCGCACCTCAATAATCCGAAACCCTCCCTAATCCGAACATCTCATTACTGTTCGAAATGCTAGCTGAACAAGTGAGCATTTTTCGGATTAATGGGGTAAAGTACGGAGTTCCTACAAATACCTCTGTAATCCGTGCAAGGCGCTTCTCATTTTTCAGATAAAGAGGTGATGAGCAAAAAATTTGCGTGAGGTAGGTACTGCGCAGAAGAAACAAACAATCTCTCTGTAATCCGTATCAGTTTTTTTTCGAATTTGTAAGTACCCCGGTAATCCGAAATCCCCGCTAATCCGTCACCCCCTTCCCCCCGTGCTGTACGAATTAGAGGGGTTTTACTGTACACGAGACATTGTTTCGAACCGTTTATTAAGCGTTTCAACTGGATTTTTACATATATTTGGCCAAATATATATAAAAATCCAGTTGAAACGCTTAATAAACCTTTCAAAAACATGGAACCTGCATGTCTGCTATTTCAACAAATAGGCTAACACTAGACATATTTGGCACACAAGCCAGTTTGAGTTTAATAGAGAATTTTTTCAATTTCTAAAAGGTACCATTTTTCAATTAGCATTGACTGGGGTGATCCATCGTATTTTCTGCAAACTTTAATAATACCAAAAAATCATTGGGACTAAGAAGTTGAAACTTTTCACACTTATATAAGATGATTCAAGGTAGGTTCATGTCAAATTGTGTAAAGGTACAGTTTTTTGTATTGATGTGATTAAAGGAAAACAGTACCTCAGTACCAAACGGGGTGACTTCACTACACTTTTGGGGTGAAATATCTCGCTACATTAATAATAGTAACAAATGGTTAACAATGTAGTTATCTAAAATAAAACACTATTAGGAAGCTATATAACATATTCTGAGGCAGGTCTATGCCAATTTGTGTAAATGTACATTCATTGCATTAGGTTAAATAAAAGAAAACAGTGCAATGGACATCTCTGTACCTACTGGGGAAGATTTCACTATACTGCTAGGGTAAAATATCGCACTACAATAATAATTGCAACATATCGTATGGTCAATAACGTGTTTGAAATAAAACAAACTGTTAGGTATTGCATGTCAAATGATAACTTATGGTGAGACAAGCAACATTCATAAATTCAAAGCAATGAAAGACTTATAAAATGTAATTATGTAATTACTATTTTTACAGTTGAGGTGACTACACTTGCTAAATTCCTTATTGCTAACAAACCAGATGGATTGTAGCAAAATGCTTTCAACATTTTTCCAATGGGTCCTTTAATTATGGTACATTTCTGCAAAATTTTAAAGAACTTCATAGAAAACTTTGGTCTCCAGAATCAAAGTTGCAGGACTTTTGCAAAACCCAGAACATATGTTTTTGGGTGGAAAACTGTCACTGTTTTTCCTCGGTAAAGAAATGCATTAAAATTGAGCTATCTGAAACGAACAAATATGTATATAATTTATACAGAAAAAGATGTGATTGCTGATGGTGTATTCAGTTTTCTTCAGTTTTTATATTTTTGAGATGTAAAGTCTACTGTGATGGGTCACTCCAACATTCAAAGTGTGATGGATGACCACGGTCAACACTAGTGTCATTAAAGTTTTAATTTCATTCTCTATACTGTATTTCACTAAAAAATTCACTTACCCAATACTTCTGGAAGGTTCACATGTGTGAGTTATATTGCCACCAGTAAGAATTCCAGGAATAAAACTGAAACTTGTGCCTGACCTGCTCACTTCCAACTTGGCTCCATTGCACAATTGGTCAAACAGCCTTATGAGATTCATCTCATATTCTGCAATAAAACGTAAATTATTAAATAAAGGACTATTAAAATAGTTTGTCATCACATCAACATAGCCAAACTATGTTCTGGCACTAACTGTTCAATAAATAACTTTTCCAGGAACAGCACAACAGAAAGAGCCACAATGGGTTGCCAGTAAAGAATTAGCTACCTAATGAAGAATTTCAAAGCAATGGCAAAGTATTTTATGAAGAGTCAGAAATACTGAAAATTAGATTGAAATTGTAGGATTTGTCTATCTCAATGCAAATACTTCATTATAATAATTGCACCTATCAATAAAAGTAAGTGGACTGGGGTCAAATGAGCCAGACTGGAAAAAGTAGTCCGATCAGGATTCATTTGTTCAAGCTTACTGCGGATTTGTCAATGCCCTAATTATGCATGTAAATATGGTGAAAAGTGAGATTCTGAACTGCACAACTAGCTATGGCAATTCCGCAGGGGATATGCCCTCAACATATAGTTAGTGTCTTCCAGGGTGATTTGGGACACTTTTCATTTAATTTGATATAGAATAGCTAAATACAGTACTATGCATCACAGAAACTTGCCCTTTTGAGTGAATAAGGGTACTTAACCTAACCTTGATGCCCAAAAGTTTCATTGCTGTACCTCAAGTACCAGTACTTCAACTTTTTTATTTTCCGAGCCTAGGACTTTGTGTCAGAATAAATGGGGTAATGTTCCGGACATCAATGAAAGTAAGGAAAAAGTCCAAAAGATCAGCTTCATTTTCTGACTATCTGAGGTGACGCCCCATAACATGTGGTTTGCCAGCTTCGGACAAATCTCAGTTACTCGGACGTGACTGAATGCACTTCTGCGTATGTCTGTCGGTCCGAACTGGACGCAAATTCTGGAGAGTGAGTCTGTTGCAGCGCTGCTCTCACTTGTCCATGATCGTTCATGTGTGAACTGTGTGTGATTATACTGTATGTATTATGTAGCCTACAGGATTTTTTTCTCGTGCTTCATGTTGTTTCAGCAGTTTTCATTAGGATGTGAAATAAGGAGGTTTTATACATATAGTACCGTATATCCTAAATGTTAGGCTACAGTGTTTTAAATTGCATATGGACATACAGTAGCTATGTGATAGGCTAGGCCAGGTATGCTAGGCTGCAGTTAAGACATGCTCCTTATACATACAGTACAGTATACCGTACGACGGGGTAACTCGGGACAGCATTCTCACTTCACATATTAAGGGCTGTAGAAACCAAACTATGCAGAGTTTCGCCAAACTAAAAATAGGGCAATAAACTTCAATATTTTTGCTACCGGTTCAGTATAGAAAGCATTCAATTCAGCTCATGCAAATAGTAGAAAAAAATCTAGAAAAAAATTGTGTTTTTCGTTTTTTCCAAAACCCCCCTGCTAAGGTCTGGTGAGAAAAATCTAAAAGGCAGAGAGCAAAAAAGTTGCTTAGATGTAATGTAGCCTAGGGTGTTGGCTATAGAATCTTAAAATTAGAATTTACCAACCTCTTCTTATAACAAAATAGTCAGAATGTTCCAATGTACACTTTTGCAGTGGTGAGCGTAAGGCAGGGTACCTCTGTTAGTAGCACCTTGACCCGCGATTTGAGGGGACTCCAGATCAGGAGGACGTGTTGAGTCGTCACACCATTTAATGACAGGTAAGTACTCTGCAATGTTCAAGTGTACATTAGGGTGTCCTAATTTTTTCAAGTCCATGTATGTGCTTGTAGCTGTAGTAAAATTTTGACATATCATGCTAGAGCCCCATTCCCTGTGCAAGACTAAAAACTTTATCTATTTTGGCCAAACTTGCCAAATTCGGCCAAACTTGCCAAACTTGCCAAATTCGCCCAAACTGGCCAAAGTTGGAAAAATCCATCTACACTGGCCACTAGCCAACACTCCCTTGACCCCTCCACCCCTGCCCCCCTCAGCCTCAGCTATATAGGTCTGGGTCAGGGCGCCAGGAGTCTTTCGTCACGATGAGCAGAACATCAGCCTAGAATTAAGGGCTATTGGAAGAGAGTAATCCTCCAGAGGTACTCTGCCTTACACTCACCACTGCAAAAGTGTACATTGGAACATTCTGACTATTTGCAGTGGTTCGCTCCCGGCAGAGTACCTCTGACGGTAGCACCGACATACCAGCAGCGGAGGATACAGAGCAGGGCGGGATTCTGAGGCACCCTGAGCCGGAGGGTGCACCTTCTTAGAATTCTTAAGCCTCTCATTTCGAAGTTCATTTGTAAAAGTTGTGGTGTCAGCTATCTATTTTGCCAGGAAGAACAGCGCTTCTTCCCTGGATTTCTTATCACTCAGTGCCCTAGACAAAGTCCTGGTGCTGAGGATCTATCTTTCGAGAGGATTTTAAGGTCTTGCTTTACCTTTTTTTAGCTTTACCAGATAACACCACAGATGAGCTTCCCAGGCTTCCTCTCAAGATCTTAGTATTTCAAACTCCCTATCCATGTTGCCATCAATTTTTTTTTTTTGAGCCGGGACCTGTGTTGTCAAACATCCCTGGCCTTGGAAAAGGAAAAGCTGCCGTCACCAGATTTCAGTGGACCTGTATGAAGTTTATATAAAAGTGACTAGGTCTTGCTCAGTCTTCCAGCCAGGCCATCTGCCCTGGCAAGTCTTGTGCTCGTACCTCCTTGATGAAGAGTACTCGCTTCACCTTTGGGCAATCTTTTTTCTCTGGGGTTTGATATCTTAACCGGTGATGCCTGTCGATACAGACGTTTTACTTTGTTCAGTCCCCAAGCTACATCTATTGTAGTCTCGAATTCTAGTTCACAATGTAGTGAATAATTTCTTCGCTCTGATCCAATCCGTGGCAATGCCCGGCTAGTAGATCTACCAATATCCTATCCCTGAGTAAGTGTACTTCTTGTTCCGGTTTCGAACTTAACTGAAGTTTAGGCCTTTGTATTATCCACTTTCCCTCAGTCAGTACGGTGTCGTGGGATTCTTTCCCGTCTAGACCCTGCGGTGCCAGAACGGCAGTGGTATCTGCTTCAAGTTCTAACTCCACTGAGAATAAAATTTATTTATAAACATATTATATATATTTTTACTTTTATTTTTTTCTCCGGTGATGCTAGGTAGCAACCCTGAGCATCCAAGAAGCTAAGATAATGTCGGATTTCAACTCTTAAAAACATTTGAAAGTCATAAGGCTGTTCTTGAGACCGTGTCCCAACACACCCTTCTAAAACGTTTCATACATCACAGCCAACAGATACCAAGTTCCAAAAGGGGACATTTAAGAATTTTCTCTATTTTCAATTCTTACGACCCGTGTCGTAGGGTTATATTGCTTGCATGACCCAAAACGAGAGGTGCACTAGCACCCTTGGAGGAACGTCGGACTTCTCCCCCTCTGCGTCCATTTAAAAGTGCCCACGTGCTGTCGGCCAATTGCAAAGACGAGCGTCCAATCTTGTGAGAGCCACATTAGAGCATCAGGTTCCACAGAGAACCGTTATTACAGCCACGCGTCCGCACGTTAGGCTGCCATCGTAAGCGTTCTTGCCCTGTCGTAAAAGTCGATCTAATGTCTACGGGGCACGTACCGGAGACTCTTGTCTAGCTCAGGGCATCTAACAAGTGGAGGGGCTTCGCATATTGCAGTAAAAGAACCCCCCATGCCAAGGCCACACACTAGGCATATGTGGGGGGGGGGGGCTTGCCAAGGCACTCGCACTAGGCAAAAGGTTGGGCATCCAACTAGTGGAGAATCTGCACATATAGCGGAATAAAACCCCCATGCCAAGGCCACGTGCTAGGCATATGTGGGGGCTTGCCAAGGCACTCGCACTAGGCAAAAGGTTGGGCATCCAACTAGTGGAGAATCTGCGCATACAGCGGAATAGAACCCCATGCCAAGGCCACACGCTAGGCATATGTGGGGGGTTGCCAAGGCACTTGCACTAGGCAAATGGTTGAGCATCCAACTAGTGGAGGTCTTCCAACTAGTGGAGAGGGCGAGAGGCTGCGTATATAGCGGTAATAGGACCCCCCCCATGCCAAGGCCACGCGCTAGGCATATGTGGGGGTGTTGCCAAGGCAATCGCGCTAGGCAAATGGTTGAGCATCCAACTAGTGGAGAGGCCCCGCAATATGCGAGCAGAAATCGATCAGGAATATTCAAGAACCCCACGCTAGACTCCTGCCGATTCATCGTGCGTAAACGCATGAGGAACCAACTAAGCCCACCTGGTGGAGGGAATTCCAGAAACGAAAGCCAATAATTAAAGTCTTTCAAACATGGGATCCGATCAAGAATATTCAAGAGAACCCCACGCTAGACTCCTGCCAGCTCATCCTGTGTAAACACCTGATGAACTGACTAAGCCCACCTGGTGGAGGGGATTCCAGAAACGGATACCGTATTCGAGAAAAGACTTAAAAGCACTGGTAGACAGTACATAGTCAACTCTTACCACAGCTCCAGCATCTCCAGCCCAAGGAACTATTCAACTTCAGCATCTTCACCACTGCATGTATTCCTAGAAGAAGTCGTACGTGTTTTGTATCAAGTTTCCAAATGAAAATTCCAAAAGGCCCATACTAGACTATTTATTTTCTGTCGGCTAATACGCTTGCAAGAAAATCAGACTAAGTCCACTAGGAGGAAGGGCTTCAAAGTGAATTCCCAATGTGGGTAAAATTTATTAATCTTGTTGATACTCAAAAACATCAAGTTCCATGGAAGGAATTCCAAAAAGTGGAGGCCAAATTCAGTTTCTATCATTTACATTCAAGCTGAAATTTAACAACAGCCTAGACTGGATTCAGCTTCCTTATTGAAATATCCAAAAACCTCACGCTAGACCCCTGCCCGTTCTCTGGTAGCTAATATGCTAAACCAGAAAATCAGACTAAGTCCACCTGGTGGAAGGAATTCCAATAGGTTTGCTGAATCCAGAAGACAATGAACGAAAATTAAATTCTTAAAGATCAAGTTTTCCACCAAATCCAAATTCTCAAGATTAATCAGAGTATCAACAGGCTCTAAGCAATAAGGGACCAAGATCCTATTACTCAAGATCATTCATTCTATTAGTAATTTACAACTGCAATTCCTTCTTAAGATATCAGCCAGAGTCAACTCTCCACGTCCCTAAGCGCATATCCACCGCTTTTCTCTGCCATGCTAAGCCGGATTCTAGGCCGGAGGCGTACTTTAGTTTGGATAAGGNCAAGGCTTAGGAGAGATAACTCTGTGTCGAGGTATAAACAGGAATCGAGTTCTTGGAAATTACCAAAGAATTAATAAAATTAAAATTCAGAATCTGAGATTATGTCCGAGTGTGTCTTTCCAAAAACTTTCCAAGTCCCTTAGGGGAACCAAGAAAATATTCTCAGTCTAAATTCTTCTTGGTATATGAGGCTAAGTGTCAAAAGACAAGTTGTAAAAATTTTTCTAAATTCCAAAAGGGAACCAAGAAAATATTTGAAGTCTCAAAAACGACTTGAGTATCTGAGGCAAAGTGTCAGAGGACCAAGAGATCATTTTTCTAAGTCCCAAAGGAGGGACCCAGAAAATATTCTAAGTTCAAAAGCCTCTAGAAGTAACTGAGACTAAGTGTCAAAGGGTATGACCAAAACTTTTCTAAGTCCCAAAAGAGGAACCCAGAAAATTTTCTAAGTCTAAAAGGTATAGCCTAGCTTCATTCAGAGTTAAGAGTCCACAAGGGGATGCTCAGTAAAAAGTACAAGTTCTGAAATTGGTATCTTGAACATTTTCAAAGATCCAGTAAAAAGTACAAGTTCTGAAACTTGTATCTTGAACATTCTCAAGTTCCTTGGGCATAAGAGGAGAGGAGCTGGAGCTTGGAGATGTTGACCTGACCGCGAGTCGTGAATGAATGACTCCTGGCGCCCTGACCCAGACCTATATAGCTGAGGCTGAGGGGGCAGGGGTGGAGGGGTCAAGGGAGTGTTGGCTAGTGGCCAGTGCAGATGGATTTGGCCAAATTTGGCCGATTTGGCCAGTTTGGATGAATTTGGCAAGTTTGGCCGAATTTGGCAAGTTTGGCCGAATTTGGCCAAAATAGATAAAATTTTGAGTGCTGCACACAGGGAATGGGGCTCTAGCATGATATGTCAAAATTCTACTACAGCTACAAGCATATATTCCTACATGGACTTGGAAAAATTTGGACACCCTTATGTACACTTGAACATTGCAGAGTACTTACCTGTCATTAAATAGTGTGACGACTCGACACGTCCTTCTGATCTGGAGTCCCCTCAAATCGTGGGTCGAGGTGCTACCAACAGAGGTACTCTGCTGGGAGCGAACCACTGCAAATAGCGGCCATTCCCACAACCCGGGGTAATTTGGGACACCTTGCCGGGGTAAGTTGGGACACCCAGTAAAACGTTTTTATCCATATTTTTCAGTAAAAAGGTCCGATTTAACTTGAAAGTGACGCAAACATTCATTGTTATTCCCGGCAATAAGTATTAGTTGGTATTTACATGAAAAACTTACTAATAACGTCAAATGCAGCACTGGATACTGGCCCTGGATATTACTTTGCACTAATAACGACAGAGCGGCATTATAAACTAGTTTTTAGTTACGTTTTATGGAGGAAATGCGTCAAAAACTTAGGAAGGACATGTAACAGGCACTGAGAAGTGTAGAGAACATGTTATACTCTATAACATTAGCTGGACTCTACATCATCGCAAGGAATGCTTTGTATTGTAATGTTTCATCAGAACGTCATATAGAGGATTCACAATCGCGGCATATAATTTGTCAATGACATAGTTTTTGGGCCGCGGCATATACTTCGTCAATGACAGATTTTTTGGGCAGTTTTCACTATTAGAGTGCTTGTCAATGACATCTGGATGCAAATCAGACATGTACTTACATAGAATAGAGTTGAGAAAAATTTAGAAATTTGTGATAGAATACAATAGTAGAAATACAATTCAATCTCACTCCACAGCAGTTTATGACTTCAAAAACTTCGTCCAACATATTAATATAGTCAAATAATACACAATGGACATTGGTAATCAGCATTAAAGACATCTGAGCTTCTAAAAAAAGTTTTAAAGCATATTTGTAACACTTTTTTTACAGGTGTCCCGAGTTGCCCTGCTTGCCGGGGTAACTCAGGATGCTTGTTTTTTGTTCATTGCTAGCTATGGTTAAAAGCTAGAATTTTTTCGGTAAATTTTTACAAAAATCCAATATGGCGCCCAACTAATTCACTACTAAAAATTGATAGTAGTCTATTAGAGAAGTGCAGTNAGTTTCTATTGTTTTTCTATGGGAGAAAATAGCCTGTGTCATCATGGGCTTGCTAGCGATCCCATAGGAACTTTATTAATCAAACATAACTTAATCCAACCCTACCTAACCTAACCCAACCCTACCTATCCTAACACAACCCTACCTAACCCAACCCTACCTAACCCAACCCTACCTAATCTAACACAACCTAACCTAACCCAATCTAATCAAACCCAACCTAACTAATCTAATCAGACCCAACTTAAAGGTTAGGTTGGATTAGGTTAGATTGGGTTGGGTTAGGTGAGGTTGGGTTGGGTTAGGTGAGGTTGGGTTGGGTTAGGTGAGGCAAGGTTGGGTTAGGTTAGGCAAGGTTGGGTTAGGTTAGGTAGCACTGTGGAATTTCACACTGATTTTAACTGCGCCCACAGAATAAGAAAAATTCAAGCCGGTAATAAAAAAATCCAAACTAAAAAGTAGCTATAAACCGCTCACAAGGCATCACCTACCCTTTCACTAACTGTGCTCATACTGAGCTCTTGACAATATCATTTGATTGAACTATCTGTCTGAAAAGGCAAAAGTACAGTAGGTAGCATAGTTACACAATTTTAAAATGTGCACATCCATTTCTTACCTTAAAACGTATATCTTGCTCCATTGTAGCTACTATTACATTAAAAGAAGG
>LQNS02278091.1:17833460-17850228 GCA_001587735.2 Parhyale hawaiensis | reverse complement strand
TTTTTTTTTTTGTTTTTTTTTCATTTAAAAATTCGAACGATCCACCAAACACGCACAACAGATATATTGCTGTTTCAATTATTCTCCTTGACTATGCTGGAAAAGCATGTTAGGAATTTAATATATTATTTTGTATGCTGTAGCCAGTCCATTGAGGTGGGTCATGGGCTGTGAGGTCCAGATGTACATAACTTCTAGTGTTTTCTTCCTAGGCCTAAGGAAATTTTGGCCTAGACATAACCCAGAGCATCTACACTTGGACCTACTTATCAACTTTGAAATCTATTCATCTTATATCTGCTATGGGACAATTGATGGGAAATTTAATTCTCTGCAAAATTAGAATTGCCAAAGTAGTAACAAAAAATATGTACAGTAAGAAGCATTCAAACAAGCTCAGAAAACAGTTCATAAAATAGGTTTATGAAAAATGAAATTTAAGTGGTAGCTAAATACTGCTGCGGCTGTTTGATCAACATTTAAAGATTCTAGCTAATGTAATGCTAAAATCTTTTAGGTTCGTCTGTCTTTCGTGCCTACTTATCTTCCTTCCTGATTTCATACTCCTGGTCTTATTTTTATCTCTTCTTCCTCTTCTTTCCCAGCTTGCTGTTCCCCTGCGCATTGGTCCACCTTCGTACATGGGTTCCAGATTTCTGTTGACCTACTACATGTCCCTTTCTTTTCCTCTCTTGAATCACCATAGCTGTGTCTAGGGAGGCTTAAACATCTTCTATAATAAAAACGCTAAAAAAAGTTCTGAATGGTCCCAAGTCTAGAATTTCTTACGGATTATTACCAAAATTTAGTCGTCTTTTCCCTGTAATATTCCTTGTCTCTGTAAATTTCATAAAGATCTGTAAATGACTCTTTCCAGTTATGATGCTGTGTAACAATTTAATGCATGGACGAGCTGACTGATGGATTGTCTTCAAAATTTGATCATATGTTTTAGTAACATTCCTAGCAGTTCCTGCAAATGTCATGAAGAGCTATGTATCATTTTTTGAGTTATGTTACAAACAAAAAGACAATTGGCTGAGCAGATCATCATTAAAGTTTGGTCATTCATTCTATGTTGCCTAACATTTCCAACAGTTTCTGCAAGCTCGTGAAGATCCATTTGTAACTTGGTTTCCATTGCCAATGAAAATAAAATAGACATACAAACAAATGGCTGAACATATTTTGACCAAAAGTTAATCATCTCATCATCCTGACATATGTCATCCTGACATAACCGTACTTGTAAATTCTATACATTTTTGAGTTATGTTGCTGACAAACAAATAAGCAATACTGACAGCCTAGCAAAGAAACACACCACCAAAAACATAACTTCCATGGCAGAGGTAGTAATCTGTAGTATGGTACAGCATAACTGGAACTGCATGTACCATATTAATTATTTTATGTGTTCATCTAGCTTGAAAACAAACCTTTCCTAGCTCTGCAGTTATTCCTACTGTATCCATGTTTTGCATGTTTTGATGCCCATATATGTAACTGTGGGATTCTGTCGTATGTAAAGGTAATTGTAATGTGTGTGGTAGGTACTGATACCATTGGTAATGTATGATATCTATTTTGTTGGATATAGGTAGTGTTTGTTGGCTTTACAACTGTGCTGTTTATCTCGTACTAGTAAGCTTTTATGACCATCATTTGCACGTCGGCTAGCAACACTAGAACTGCCGTACTGGGCAGGTGCCAGCTTTCAGCAACAGGAGGCTAGTACAACAGACTTGGTTCACAACACCATTCTATTGCCTGGCATGTGTTGTATATAATGTAGGGGCTCAAATATTTGCAGAGGCTCCTTGCGACTGGATCAATTTTCTTCTTTTTCTTTTGTCTGAATTGCAGTAGCAAGTCATCAACCGCCTTATTATTTAAATGCAATTTATGCTCACATCAGGTCTGACTGAGGCGGAGTTGCTGGAGCGAGCACGTGCTGAGCGCGCTGCTATTGTCAGCAAGTACGCACGAGGCCGCACCGATGGAGACTCCAAAGGCCCTGAAGAAATTGCACCTCCTTGGGAAGATCCTCAATATGAAGACTATCATGTCACAGACAAATGGGGATTTATTCAGTGAGCATTTTCTATTCTAAGAGCAGTAGATATCTTGTTACTTCAGTGTTGCTGGTTTTTGCAGTTTTTCAGCAAAAGAAAGATTGAATATGGAACACGGTTATATTTATGAGAATGTTTGCCTGTGGTGTGTAAGTAGGGTCTCTATTTTTATGCAATCATGTTATTTTTGGGTTTTAGTTATGATTTTGCAAATAATAGGGCCATAGCTATATGGTCTTTATATTTTTTTCTTTTAACTGTTTTTTTTAAGCCTTTTTAGTTGTATGTGCATATCTGGTGCTATCAGAGCGACTACCGAGACTTGCATTTGCAAAAGCACAGCTTTTTAGAGATGGCTTTGATAACACCCTTGAAAGTATGTCGTACACATTTGGGTAACTACATCTGTAACATATTAGGCATTTAGTGAGAGCTGTAAAAAGGAATCATGTTTTTCTTAACAATATGAAATGGAAAATTTATTTATAAGCAAGATAATCCTGTTGAGTTTTGTCATATGGGGGTTTGATTCATGTGTGTGTAACTCATCTCTGCAGCCCTAAAGCCCAGGCTGCCCCAAAGCAGGACGGCCAGACTAGGGCAAGTAGAACCCCGTGCGCCGCCACCAGCAAGGGAGCGCACAGGCATGCATAGCAAATGAGCCAGAGAAGTGCGTCATTGGCCATCCAGAAACCAACAGACTCCACTCACAAGAACAGCAATAAACGGCAAGGGCATATCTTGTAGAATGGGGTTAGCGCTACCATGGCAGAGAACCAAGCAGTATTAGTTACGCTCCAGCACAGCGGCACCCCAGCACCATCGTCAGCCCCATCACAAAGAGCGAGACCACCCACATTCATACAGGTGGCATCAGGCAAACACTACCTTACCATGGCAGAAAGCCAAGCATTACTAGTAGCCCTCCAGCACTGTGGCGCGGTCACCACCATCACAACAGCAACACCCACCAACCCCACCAAAACGAACAACACTAACCACATCCTCACAGCCGATTACCCAACAAACTATGGCCAGAGTCCCCAACACCACAGGCCAGCAAGGCAACCATCTCCCAAAGAATGCACAACCAACAAACCAGAGAAATCCGCAGCAGGCCAACAGGGAGCCAACACATGCACAGATATAACAAATAATCAAACAACACAACTCTAACCCCAAGTGACAAGTAAGACGCCCCTTCAATATATAATATATCCAAAGACTGTGACAACGCAACCTCCTGTGGCAAAGAGTTCCACAGCCTCACTCACCTAGACGGAAATGGCCTCACCTCTACCTCAGTACCAAAGTGCAGGCGAGCCATCTTCAAAGGATGACCCCGAGCTCCACTATGGTTAGCCAGAGAAAACAAACCATGCATCTCGATGCACCTTCCGTCCCACTAGCACCTTCCCGTATTTAATTAAATCTGCTCGCACCAACCTTCCTCTCACTGCAAAAAGTTCAAGCCGCTTCAACCTTTCACCATATTCGAGTTTCTCAACACCTGCAACAGGCCTCGTGCATCAACGCTGGCCTGACTCCAAATGATGGAGATCCAACAAGGTTAAGGACTGTATCTCCCACAGTATATGGGTACAAGTAATAATCCTCTTTGTGGCGAGCGCAGCAAAACCTCATAACCACACTTTCGTCAGCGTTCAAGACCCAGTTCCAAGATGTCGCATCACCACCCAAAATATCAAGGTTACCCTGGAGCACCGCCTGGCCCTCCAGGGAGAAAGACCCCGAATATGACACTTATAACTTGAAGTCGTCCGCTAAAAAATTCCCTGAACAGGACAGTCGAGAAATCAGCGGGTCAACATAGCAAAAACAGCAGAGGTCTCAGAACCAAACCTTGAGGAACACCACTCACAACAGGGCTGCTCTGGCTGACACAGCCCGCAACACTAAGCTGGAAGGTACCTACGACCAGATGAGTTGACAGCAACCCGTGACATAATGGCCTCATCAATTCCCAAAACTTCTAGTTTTCTTATAAGGACCTCATGACTCTCCTTATCAAAAGCCAATAGTGTCTTTTAACTGTTCTTACACGTTGTGAGTGACATTGACTGTACTACATTCATAGTGAATTATTGAGGGATGTGTCGTGTTATGTGCTGTTGTGAGACTTGTGAAATTCCTCAGAACCATCATGTCATGTCCTTGAAACAAATTTACAGGTTTGTAAAAAACTTTTGTAAACAAGCTTACTGATCAGTCTCATTTCCCCCATTTTAAAAATTCTTATCATAATTGCTAAAACTGTTAAGAGGAAGCCTGATGATGATAAGTTCAAAGTCACCACACTTACAACTTAGCAGTTTAGCTAGACTCAGCAGAGTGACATGATGTCCACATAGTGAAAAGCACTGTGGGAAGAAAGGCCATCGGTATACATACTGTTGAAATACTTTAGAATCGGTAAAAAATGAAAATCTGTAACTGCAATGGCTAAACCTTGTTGCTAGCTGGAATGTGCTGGAGTCTTTAAGCATAGAAGTTTAAAGGACCTCAACCTAACAATGGTCTTAATTGCCTCATCTTATCTATTCTTAACTAACGTAATCAATAGGTGCTTATTCCTGCTGTTGTGTATTCCAAATGGTATTTATTTCATCTTTCATACATTTGAGTTAATACAATCGGCAATAGTTTTTCTCTGAACAGTAGCAATCAATTGGAAAGTGCATGTACTGGGAGAAACACAATTAAACCTAACGTAGCCAAACCAGCGTTAATTTCAACAAATTTTGCCCACTAACCTTCCAGGGCCATGTATGACCTGCAGTTATGTACCAACCAACTAAGACACATTCCATCTAGGAGTAATTTTCCTCCATTTGTGCTTCAGGGTTTTATTCATATGTGTAGATGTATTAGAAAAGTGACTATCGCCCAGCAGTTGTTCAGCTTGGATGTCATCTGTGCTTACAGGCGTGTCCTTTGCCCAATGTGAAAAGATGCAAAAGAAAGCTGCAGCTGAAGGATGGAATAGCTGTGCAATCATTCTTAATCTCTTAATCCTTTGAAGACCAACTAAAATGTTAGTTTCTTGTTAGTATTAATTAAAACCTAACCTCGCTTGTGAAGTGCAATTGCCCTTATTGGGTTAAGTTGTCCCTCTAAATTCGACTTCAAATATTTGAAGATGAAGAAAAATTGAACCGTTGTGGAAGCTTCTGCCATCCAAAGTCGCTGTGTCTAGCAAGTGAATATCACCCTATGTATAATGCAGATAGTGTTAATGTGCAGGCAAGTGGATGGAGCCAGAAGCAGCTTTACCGTTTGTTTCGTTGCTTGTGTGGCTTGGCTGGCTGATTGGTTGTTTAAATTGGCCTAGGTTTTTTTGTGTTTCATTTGATAGTCAGTCTCTCCCTCCCGATGTGAATTATAAGTTAGTTGAAATTTATCTGAAAGAAATGGGGCCGTGTAAACATCATAATCAGAATTCAAATTTTCAAGTTTTTATTGCTGCAAAATTATAAATCTGAATGTAAGTAATGTTTGGGCATCGCCTGGATTCTGTGGTTTGTGGAGAATTCGGTGCAGTGAGTTTCATTTTTGGAGGTAACCTCTGACTGCCTATGACTAAGGACGTGAAATATGTTCCCGTGCAGTACCATGATGGCGGAAGAAATCTTGGCACTTGACAGTTTTCTGCTGTCATTTCTTAACACTACATGCCACTAACTAGTAACATAGATTTAACAGTGCCAGTGTTGTAATATTTTTTCTTTGCTAATTATCTTTGTGTTCTATAAACATAGTGGAAACCTCACCTAAGGTAATATCCGTTGCAATGTGTAGACTGTACGTGATCTCTTCAGAGAGCCAAGAATTTTCTTGATAGTGACAGAATATATTACAGAGTGTACTTTACCATAAAAAATAAAAAATTTGCCTTGACACCAGTTCATTATAAATGCTTGTGATTCCAAGGGCGTAGGCTGGGGGGAGGGGGTTGCACAGAGTGCATGTGCGCCCTCCCGCAGCAGCAGGAGACTTCCGCTTTCCAAGCAGAAAGAAAAATTGCACTTCTATAGATGAAATGGAATAAATAGCTATAGGTGCATTATGCAAGCACAATTTTCTTACTTATTTGTGAAGATAAGTGTCAAACATTTAAAATGTGAATAGTACGTTGGTGCACAGGTATGTTGTAACTATAAAAACAAGTAGAGAAAAAGAAAACTGAATAATTTCCCACGTTTTGGAAACATTTGCTAATCGCACGGGGTTCTGCTGTTACGCCGGATTATGCAACATCACTCTCTACTCATCATGGGCAAGAAAAGCTGTCTAACTAGTGAAGAAAAGATCAAAGTGATCTCGTTATTGTCTTCTGGTAAGACAACACTCGAAGTTTCCTAGGAATTACAGCGTGATTACCGAACAATTAAGGCTTATGCAATTGAAGTTAAAGTCAACAGGAAAACTCCGGATAGAGCCTCTACGAGGAAATTGACTGCTCGCGATATGCGACATTTGAAGGTTTCTGTCGCTAGACAACGTTTTACAAGTAAGGCGATATTTGAAGACGCTGGAGCCCCAATACTAAGCAGAAAGACAAGATGTGAGGTTCTGCAGAAGCTGGGGAAAGTGAAAAAGGCAATTAAACGACCACTTCTACTGTTAAGGCAACCGTGTGGACCGGGCCTAACCGATGCGGATGTGGGCTGCAGTGTCCAAGGGCCAGACGAACGTGCAATCAGGAGGTCGGAAGGAAACATCGTGGTGTGCTTCTTGCTGTATTAGTACTCGGTATAGAGTGGGTCTTGGTACCTATCGTGTCTAAGGTACATTGTATATCTAGACAGGTGGAGGAGTCTAGTATTGACGAGCTGCTGTATATCTGATCTCTGGGCTGCTGAGGTAACTGGGTGGCCCCTTATATAACCTCTGCAGCATCGCGTGATAGTCACGCGACTGTGAAGCATCATCTCGGTACTTCCGGTTGAGGAACGGGCGGCGTCACACTAACAAAAACTCATAAAGAAAACAGGGTCAAATGGGCTGAAGAGAATATGAAAACTGATTTCTCCAATGTCATATTTACTGATGAATGCAGAGCCACTCTTGATGCTCCAGATGGATGGGCGTCTGGATGGGTCATCCATGACCGACCTCAACAGACACGGCTTAAGCATCAACAAGGTGGTGGAGGTATAATGTTTTGGGCCGGAATAGTAGGTGACACCCTTATTGGTCCATTTGAAGTGGCAGAAGGAGTTTAACTGAATGCAGAAAGGTACTGCCAGTTTTCTTGGAGCCAACTTGATTCCATGGCTTTATGAGCAGACTATCGCACGCAGATCCAAATTGGTATTTCAGCACAATAACGCTCCCTCACACCGAGCACGGTACACTGCTAACTGGCTTGCGGATGGAGGATTAAAATCAAAAAGGATTATGACCTGGCAAGCGAATAGCCCCGATGTAAATCCCATTGAGAACCTCTGGGCAATGATCAAAAGGAAAGTCTATGAAGGTGGTCGGCAGTTTTCGAGCAAATTGAGCCTGTGGAATGCAGTAAAAACAGCTACAGATTCTAGTCCACCATCTGAAATATCAAACCTGTCAAAGTCTGTTGATAATCGCCTTGAAAAATCATGAAAAATGGAGGTTGCCATGTTCAAAATAAACTCATTATGTTTACCACTACTGAACACTTATTTCAGTGTTAATTGGTTTTGGACGTTTAATAACAATATTCCTGTTCACTTGTATTTATTTCCTCTTTATGACGTTTTTATTAGCTTGTTGCATAATCTGAGGTAACAGTAAAAACCTCGTAAGTAAGCAAATTTTATGATAAACTCAACCAATGGCTAAATATTTATTTTACAAGTGCTGTTTATAATGGCAACATATATAGTCATACATTTAGTTAATATTGATATTTCCAAGTTAGACACTCATCTTGAAAAATTATGTAAAAAAATTCTATTTGCATAATCAAAGGTAACGCCCTGTATAAACCAGTTTTACTAAGGGCTAACAAATTTAGGGCAGGGTGCTTCTTACCTATACCTTCCCTAAATTTGCATTTTGACTAGTTATTTGCCACAAACATAAAATCTCTCAATTCCATTCTTGGATCAAATCAACGAAAATCTGAACGCTCAGCTTTCAAGTTTGGCACGAAAGGCAGCATCATTGTTTGGTCCTGTCCGTGCAATCATTTGCAAAATTTCAGTCATTGGCATTTGATGAGGCCATTGACCAATACAACAGTGACCTCCCATCATCTGAGTTTGTTCCCCAGGAGCTAAAACGATGGGAGTCTATGTACGAGGGTCATCCAAACGTAGTGCCTTATATTTTTTAACTCAAAAAGTTTAAGAGCTACGAAAACAGAAGTGGCACCACTGAAACGAGTCACAAACTGCGCACCAGAATTTATTTTTACATCGAGTCACGACCATTCTCAGTGCCATTTTGCTGGCGATGAACGAGAGCTCTGAGGCTTCGGTCGTAAAAATCAACGCCTTACAAGGTCCATTTTTTCACGACTGCGGTTACGACGTTGTTGTCGGGTAAACGATAACTGCGTGATGCCAACTTCAGAGGTCCAAACAAGTGGACGTCTGACGGTACCAGGTCGAGACTACACGGCGGGTGAGACAGCACCGTCTAGCCAAACTTTGTCACACATTCCGTGACCTTCAAACTGTGTGTGGCCTGGCGTTGTCGTGTTACAAACTCAATATTTCCCTTTTCTATAGCCTTACATCAGTAATCCGGGCTTTCATCTTGGTGAAAGTTTTACTGTGAAGATCCGTGTTGACAGTCGCCCATGGTTCTAAGAATCCAGGTGGATGATGCCCCTCCTATCCTCATTTTACCTTCAACTGTCTACGTCTTGAACTTCTGTGCTGGGCAGTGTGAGTGGTGGCATTCCATCGACTGCCGTTTGGATTCCGGCGGCTCGTAGTGGTGACACCACGTCTCGCGACCAGTGATGATGCGGTCTAAAAATCCGTCACCTTTATCTTCGTACCGATCCAAAGATCCTTGAGAGACGTCTCGTCGGTGGTCCTTCTGTTCCTGATTGAGCATTCGTAAAGCCCACCTAGGATATATACTTTTCTGTATTGTATCCTAGGGATGACAACAAAGTTACCCGTGCACCAATGGTAGCAGCAGGCCTGCAAACTCGACTGTTGGCACTGAAGGTCACGGGATCAGTGTCATGCTAGGTAAGCGTTCTTCGTGGCGCTTGGTGTGCTGGATCGGCAGTTGCTGAGTGAGCCAAGCTACCATGGACGCACTTACCTTGCCCAGAAATATGCATGGTAGGACGCGTAAGTCATTGAACCTTCCGTCGATGGCGATATAGTTTTTAATGATCCGTGGTCATTTGCAGCCATACTTACTCTTTGAGGGCCAGTTGACCTATATCTGCATCACCAGCCAAAGCGTGTGGGTTTCCAAGTGGAGGGTGCGGTCAAGTTGACTTTACCTATACCCACACCCACATGCAAATCTACACACATTTTCTTCACCTATCCTCCGATTGTTGCAAATGAGTTGATCGAGGTGCACTTCGTTTTCCAGGGTGGTGGTTGTGCTTGGGCGCTCGGAGAACACTTTGTCGTTTAATCTCTGTCGCCAATCTGCATCGATTATGCTGATATCAACTGCATCGGCTTCGTTAACATTCTCCAGGTGTCAGTGGATATTGAGTGGTTCTATTTTTTCCCATGGAATAATTCAGTGACGCATCAGTGCTTCTAACGCACAAACGCTACAGGGATGGTTATCTTCGAGTGCCACACCGACAATATCTGCAGCAGAGAAATGGAACTTCCAAGTCACGAGCGCATAAGTTCAGTCATCAAACCAATGAAATTTGCAATCCCCTCGGATCTCTTGGGGAGGAATAACAAAGGGAAACATTACTTTTGGTATGACCCTCGTATGCCAGAGAAGAAAGTACCTAATTTACAGGCCGAAAACATCAGAAATTGTGATTCTATGACAATTCTAAATGTCTCTACTCTTCTGTATATTATCTGTACCCTTCACTGACATCCTGTGGATGTGAAGGGAGTGCACTTATATCGCGACGCCTCCAGTACTACTTGAGATCAACCACGAGACAAGAGAAACTTTCATCATTGCCGCTTATCAGCTTTCACTACGCTAAACATACAGATCTTCATCGTGTATTTAACACTTATGCCTCTGTCAGTCAGAGCGACTTGAGCTGAATTCTCTAATCAAGTTTCAATTTTCTTCAATGTAGCTGGTAGCTATCGCATTTAGTGATGCGTGACCATCAGGCTAAAAAAGATAGTTACTGAATGTAACTCAACACATAACTAAAATTGGGATTTATGAGACTTGTGTGCAGATTTATTGTTAACTGAATTCGAGTTTTTATGGTTTGATTTTCATTTATACATCTACGATTATCAATTTGAGTGCTGTCATAATGAGATGTTTATGATAA
Organism: Parhyale hawaiensis; assembly: GCA_001587735.2. NCBI lineage: Eukaryota > Metazoa > Arthropoda > Malacostraca > Amphipoda > Hyalidae > Parhyale > Parhyale hawaiensis. The sequence continues at coordinate 17,839,686 of LQNS02278091.1, read as the reverse complement.
TATGTAACTAAAATAGTGTTGTGTTTACATGTTGTTGTTTCTAAACGCCCCCTTGAGTTCCAGTTGCCCAAGATGTGCACCCTCCCTAGGCCAGACCAGCCTACGCCCTTTGATTCACTGTTTCAGAAAACATTACACAAGCCTCTTTGATCGTTGAAAGAAGCCACAGTTGTCAAATTATACCTTTGCAAATTATTTTTCTACTGCTTCCCTAACTGCCAATATGTTTTGGCCAAAATTTTCATCAAACTACCCATTTTGCAAAAAAAAAACTTCCTTTAGAGTATCGCCTGTATCACCCTTTTTTCGCCATAGTATCTGTGATATGGCTTGATAGCCAAATTAGTTCTGCGTATTGTATATGTAATTATTCAAATTAACATATTGACATAGGTATTAGATACACTATCGAGTACCTTTGTTTTCCCGAGAGCAGCGACTCGCCGTAGGGGGTTATTGCCCCAGTCACTCTCTTCACTCTGCCGGAAATGTAGAGTGCAACCTCCAAGCCAGCAAAAATAAGCACCTGCCCAGCTTACCACATCGATACACACAACACATTACACTACACATGCAGCCCACCACACAACACTGCAGGGGTCTTATTGACCTGTGAGGTTACCCGGTGTCTGCTCTCGCCTCTTTCAGAAGGCGAGTCTGCTCGGCCAGACTGATGGACTAGGGCAACCCAAAAGCAATTTTATAAAGCACAGTTTGTGTAGAAGATTGCTATTCTGTCAGCATGGAGCTTACTGTTGACCTGAGATGCAATTGCATCGCGGTAGCTTTTATGGTATTTCTTCTGCAGTGACACCCGACTGCCTGTGACTCACACCAAAGAGGAAGAGCGAAGCATAGAAGTGGAGGCTAATCGCATGCTGAAATGGAAAAAGATGACCAAGGCTTGGGATAAATATCATGGCATGAGCGTCAAACACAGATCAGGTAAGTGTTTGTGCTTTCAACGACCAGCTTCATCTGGCAACTTTTTTATGCTGACTTTTCCATTTGCCTTGCAATATTTTACTCCACCCAATTCTTTTTTTATTACTTAATAAAAATATTCCTCCTGGCTATAATTTTGCTAACTTCAATAAGAGACTATGTTTGGGCATCACGCGCCCAAGGGTCCCGAGTGCCTTCTCTGCAGGGGATATAGCATCTGACCGCAGTTCCTGCTGAGAAGGTTAGTTTTGTAGAGTTAGGTAGGTTCTCTATATTTTCTTTCTGTCCCGCGAGGTGGGCTGCCGATCGAGGTGACCGACTTTTTCTACGGGGCTCTTACCTTCGCCCGTGCGGAGGCCACAGAAGGGACCGTCCGCACGGGCGCTTCTTTCTTCTGTCATTTTCTCTTTTCGTCCTTCATCTCTGGCCACCTGTGCACAACGTTGTGGTTCCGGCTGTAGGCCGAGTAAATCATCTTAGATCGCTATTGATTGTCTTAGTTTTAGAATAAGCGGGACAATACCAATATAATAATAATAATTCATTAAGAGACTTGAGCTGTGGTGTTCTATTATGCACACAATGGGGATGCTCGCTCCTTATTTCCTGCCAGACTTGGTTTACCTGGCCAAGATTGTTCTAATAGAACTCATTCGAGTTCGACTAAACTTCTAAACTATATCGTACAAAATTGGATCGCTGTTATATAGTCTTTGTATCTGATGCGGCAGGACAACCCACAATATAATAATATAATGTTGCACACAACACGTAAGTTGAAGTGTCCTGTTCAAATTGTTCTTGACTTGTGGTATTCTGTTATACTTATTAGAAGGGACGGTAGCTCATCGTCTAAATAATTACAAGTGTTGAGGGCCAGCATCTGTTGTAGCTAATTAAAAAAAGTCGACTGGTTTCTGAAAATATCAAAGTTTTAAGAGAAAGAAACGGTTTACTCATTTTTGTTAGATATATATTGATGCTACGATCAGGAGATGCATCTGCTAGAGCTACCGTTGGCGTTTCTCATAGAACCTAGTCATTTACAGAACTTTGAACAACTAGTTTAGTTAATATTTATCGATTTTTTTTCCTGTTACAAACGCGTTTGAGACGATTTGTGAACTTTAAATTACTGCATTGAACATGACTTACGTTGTCTCCCTTGGTGCTTTTGCACGCGCTAGTAGGTATGTAGGCTAGTGTCCTGCACACCATGTCTCCCGGCACACATCTGAAAAATTGAGCCGAAAAAGCTTTAGTTTGTGATGCTGTCTGGGCAGCAACTGTTACTTGAACAAATTAAAATTCTATAGCAGAACTTCACTCTGTCTGCAGGAACTGAAGAGACCTGGTATATACCTACCTGGTAGGCCAACGAAAATGCTCTAGTTTTTTTTTTTTTTTTCAATTATAGTATCATGATATTCAATGTAGAAAGCAGAGGGGTTTGTTCTAACGTGCAGCTGCGCCTCTTTTGTTCAGTTGTAAATTCAAATCTGTGCAGTTGTATAATTTGTACTTCGTTGGAATTTACATGGCTAGGGTGTCAGAGACATACACAATGAGGGAACAACATAGACGTTACTTATAGCTGACCAGAATATATTCTTATTTACATTAACTTAACTTTACAGCATAACCTTATAGTTTGGGCTTCGCACCATAGTTTATGCAGTTGTAAATTTTACTGAGAATAAACCTGGATAGAAAGGTTTATCTTTTGTAGACACTTAATTATTCAAACTTAATTGCATTATTGAAGAGTGTTAAGTGAGTGTCTGCTCATATTAGGGTATTTTAGTATAGAATTTGAAGGTTTCACAAATACTCATAAACTTGTTCGTTATCCCTGGCTTTCCACCTTTCTTCCTGTCCGGGTCACTTTACCATTTTCAACTAATTTGGTGATAGTGGTAGGCACAGCAGTGTTGAAACTCATACCTTCGGTGATATGCCTTCAAACTAATCTTCCTTCTGTAGTATCTTCGTTAACATCTTTTAAACAGCAGAAACTGACTCTACAGCGTGTTTAAAATCTATCCTTAAGTACTTTTTATGCTTATAATTATTAAATAAATCGAAATCTGCAAATCAAACCAAAAAATACATGTTATTCAACTATTACTGTATTCTTTCCGAATATCTGTAATTTAAAATGCCTTACGTTGGCTTCGATAACCTGCTGCAAACGCTTGGATCACGTGTTGCAAGAAAGGCGAATAATAGCTTAGGGAACATTTGCCCATTCCTTCAGGAGTGCTGTCTCCAAAGCCTCCACTATTGTAATGGGAAGCCGAGACCTTGCTTGCCAATATGGACCAAATGCAGAAGTCATGGAGGTTAAGGTCTGGAAGTGAAGGAATATTACGTAAATATGTGCATAAATTACAAGGTTGTAAAGATAATTATTGAATTCCCTGCGTTTACCCTTGTTTTAGAGAACTGTTTAGGAGATTTTTGAGCGTAACAGCTACTTCACCCGGCAATGTGCATGAGCTTGGGGGGCAAATAGTTCAATTATAACCAGTGTAATATGAACAATCCAAAACTCTTTAGCAACGCGTTTATAATAACATACATAGTTCAATAATACCAGCACTTGTACTTCATATATGGTTTTAGTTTTTGCAGATGACTTTGGATGAGGCATCAGGTAATATTTGGTTAGATCAAACGTCATATACTGTATAGATATATTGTGGGAGCGGTGCTCAGTAGATGCCTACCTACCCCGCAGCATTGCCTTAGCCTGCGACAGCTTTCTTTCGATGCTTACTGCACTGTCTAGCCCTTATATATATTACTTTTTGTCCTTTGTGCAGAGCTTCATGGTATTACTTCTGTCCCCTGTGTATTATAGGTTCTTTACATTACTTTCTGTCCTATGCGCACACTTACCTTATATTACCCGTGGTCAGCTTTGCGTAAGTTCCTTGTTTTGGTGCACAAACTTCATGTCTCTTGCTCTTCCTTCTTTTTTGCGTATCTTTACCTCTGCCAAGGAGGTTATGTTTTTGTCGAGTTGCTCAGTCTGTTATTCTGTCTGTCACCAAGATAACTCAAAAAGTTATGGACGAATTTCAACGAAATTTACAGATTGTAATTTGCTAGTTATGTTAGGAGTGGACTAGTTGATTAACTTTTGGTGTGAAGATCCATTCATCCGTTTGTTTGTCTGCCTCATTTTTCTTGATGCCATAACTCAAAATGTTATGGACGGATATTAATGACATTTACAAGAGTTGTTAGGTATATCACGAAAAGTAAATGACCAAATTTTTGTGATGATCTGTTCATTTGCTTGTCGCCGTTTATAATTTTATGCTTGTTAGCACAGTAAATCTTAAAAAGTTATGAATGAATCTACATGAGATTTACAGGAATTGTTGGTAAGGTTTCAAGACATAAATCTTTAAATTTTGGTTATGATCGGTTTGCCTGTTTGTGAGTTTGACTAATGTTTGTCGGAACGTTTGTTAGGAGCATAACTCACAAAGTTATGAATAGATCTTCAAGAAAATTATTGAAACTTTTAATATTTTTAAAAGGCACAAATGATTATATTTTGGTGTTGATACAACGAAAGCAAGGTTTTAGAACCAATTTGAATTTTTTGTTACCGTTGCCTTGCTTCGCGGAGGTATGCGCTCTGAGAGTGCTCTAGTTTGTTTTGTTATGGTTCGATAGAGAGGAGAGTTCATTTGACAGCGGATGGCGCCATCGACCGCATTTAAGTTTTTCCTTGCTTACGGGCCTTGCCCATAAGTGCAATAGAAGAGAAATAAAATTGAATATTTTAATAGAACTACATAGAAATGAGATGTATTGGGTAGTTTCTGGGAAAACACAAAATGCTGTCAGTGTTCTTCCCCTGTGGTGCAAGTAACCCTAAGGTATGGTAACTGACACCACCCCTTGTCTCCAGGTGGAGGGAGCAGTAAGTCCATCCCAGCTCACCATCAAGTCAGTGACAAGCTCTACAACAGAATATTCAAAGGAATACCTTCGAGCTTCAGAGGATACGTGTGGGCCAGGCTCCTCAATTTGCCCACTATCAAAGAAGAGCAGAAAGGCAAATATAAAGTAAGTGTTTTTTCGCATTTTTTCAGTTAAACATGCATAAGTATAGGAACGTGTTTTTATGTATTTGCTTGTTGATTAGAGTTTGTTAAGGGTGAAATTCGTAGAACGCTTTCAAACTGAACAGTTAACTAGACTCTTTCTTAACCTAAATTTTGGTAAAGAATTGTGGAAGAAAGCTGTTCCTTTGTGTGATGTACCATATGCTGGGCATTTAGTTTCAACTTCGAATACCGTAGCTACATGTATACCGGGCTTGTGTGTGCCATCCACATGATCCACTACGTCGTGTCCAGAGGGCTAAAGCGTCCACACTAAAGCGTGAATTAAGTTTCATTTGGCTCTGTTACATCCATTACACCTCATGAACTTCTTTCGCAACTATTCGGAGCAAATGCAAGTGGCACGCCATGCTATTTAGCACACACGTACTGCATCAAAATTGAGACGTTACCAATAGCAGAAACGTAAACATTCATAGTGAACTTTGATAAATGCGAATATCATTCACAAATTAAGCGATTTTGCTTCAATTTTAGAAATAACTCCAATGCATGGAGAATCTGCAGAACAACTATCACTCTGCAAATTATAACTCTGGAAACAAACGACTTTTTTATGTTGGTGCGCCCTGAAGGCAATGGCGTAGTGTAAGTCAGAGTAGCCGTAGGCCCATGTTCGTTGTCAGCTGCTGTTGTTGTGGGGATCGTCTCATAGTGTGAGCTCGGAATTCAAGACAATGCAACAGCGTAAAGTGACCGTCTCATGGAATGGATTACAACGTGGCAGATGAGCTTTAATGTTGACAAATATTCAGCAATGCACGTAGGACCGAAGAACTCCTCAACCCGATTGAAAATGAACGAGATAGAATTGCCAGCTGTCTCTGAACAACTGGACTTGGGTACAACACAGTCAGCAAGTTGACAAAAAAAGTGAAAAAGGCAAGTAGAGAACTGGGATTCATTACTAGACATTTCAAGTACAGTTCCAAGGACATACATAATCATTCCTTTGTACAAACACTACCTAGTGCACCTGCATGCAACATTTGCTGTTCAATGCTGGTCGCCACAACAGTGCAACGATATGGACAAAATGGAAAGAATATTACGTTGAATAACAAAATTGATACCTCAGCTGTTGAACAAGCCATACAAGTGTCGCCCACAGAAATTAGGAGCAAAGGCGACTCTAG
>LQNS02278091.1:17770363-17792552 GCA_001587735.2 Parhyale hawaiensis | reverse complement strand
GCATGGGTTCCCCGTTTTTCTGTCGACATACTATATGTCCCTTCCTTTTCCTCTCTTAGAAGAGCTTAGTACTTATTTAGGGAGGCTTAAATCTTCTTATAATACCTAATACCTAGTTTCGTCTCTTCATCCTCAGAAGCTCCCTACGACCGTATGTATGTTACGGGTTTTTGTCTTCACTGCTTTTTCTGCAGCTGTGACTTGAAGTGTACCTTTGTTAGTTTGTTATTGGAGCTATTTATCTCATTAAATTCGAATTTCTTCTACGGTACTTCTGTGTTTATTCATTGAGATAGAGCCTTGTCTCTTCTGCAATGACTGTACTTCGTCACTGATACTTGATGGTTTTTTATCTTGATAACTTATTTATTTAGAGGTAGATACTTGATAAGAACCGTTAACAGTATGCAGAACAATTCATTCCTACTTTCGCTTCCTCATAACTCAATTCCACAAAACGTGGCATTTTCGTATGAAGTAGTTGCCACTGCTCTTCTGTGTCGTATAGTTCAGTAGATGTGAGAGTACAGCTCTTCATGTAAAGACTTATTACCGTTCTCACCTGTACTTCGTAGAGCTTCTGTATACATCACTATTTTTGTATCTAGAAGTGTGTTTATACCTTTTTAGATATTGACCTTGATTGATTTTGTGATATATATTTGTACGTGGCCAAGTGTGCTGTCTGCAAATGGAGTGTTGTGTGATTGTGATTATGCTGAAATACTGCGTTGTGTTGAAGAGTCAGTCCCTTAGCCCTCGATATACCCAGCCTTCATTGCGGCAGTGTGGCAAAGTTCAGCCCCTCATCCAAAAATGTTCCTAGCCTTGCTTTTGAGGCACAGTTAAAGGATTAAGCCTATATCCCTGAATATTCCAAGCCTATGTTGAAGCGCTGTGGAAAAGTGAAGCCCACATTCCCAAGTCGAAATTTTTATCCTGCAGTAAACATTTCATGTGTTGCAATTTTTATACAAACTCAGGCTATTTATTTTATGGGAAGTGTAGCTACCCTGTGTTCAAAATCTGCCCCTACGTCAAAATTCGCTTCAGTTCATTCTTTGTTTTTAACTTACAGTAACGGTGTTCATGTCTTTGGCTGGAAGTCCATCGGTTTGTTTTATCATTTTATTCATTAGTTTGGCTTCGCAGCTGAGGTTCGATGTGTATTAGGACGCAGAAGAGGAGGCCGTCTGTATTATTATGTATGAGGTAATCACCCTGGGCTTTATCTTGACGTATGCAGCAGCGCTGCAGTCCGTGTCGTGTGGCCGCCTCCGTCCTATTATTCTTAAAGACGTGATGAACTGCTGCCATTGTACGTCCTTTACAGGCCAGCTTACCCTCCACCTCACCGTGTATCGTAAATGCAGCGTTGCGTATAGTGCCACTCCTACGAGAAAGCCAACACTCAATTGTTAATTAAAGGCTTTAGCATACCTATGGTGACACACAACCGTGCACATTGTTGTGCGCCAGCTGGCTGATGGATAGTTATTGCAGGTCTCCGCCATCTCGTGTGGTCACGTGACGTTTTCTCGGTCGCCTCATGTATATCATATCATCAGCGAGTTACTGCTGCGTGTAGATCTGCGCTCCTGTTCTGTAATAGCAGCAGAACTGTACTGTGTAGCGTTCTGTGTGTAGCTAAGAACTTACACTAATAGTCCGTGGGACTGCTCTCCTCTGCCTCTTACACGACTAGTGGCCCCGTATCCAAGGGTACCGCATTAGTCGATGTTGTGTAGCTAGCGCCTGCATGGATGTTGGTAGTTAGCAGTGTAACCTTACGCGCATATTGTGGCTGGTGTCACAGTAATATCTCCTTCTCATTTATCTGGCATATATTGCAGTATGTGACTAGCCGGAGGCATGTTAACCCCATCGGTTAACAACGTTCGAGGTACCTGCTTATTACTTGCATGTCTCTGTATCTATTTAGACATCTCTGGTGACCGACAGGCGGACACAAGTTTTGTGACCGGTCACAGATCTGCCTGCTGACAGTTTATGCGTGGTCCATGTCGTATGTGGAGATCCAGTGGAGTCTTTAGTCCTCCTCACTTCTTCCGTGTCCGGAATGTCTGCCTACTAATTGCTCGTCTCTGTAGTCATTTGGATTATTGGTCACGTGTTTCTGGTAACACAAGCGTCAGATGACAGTTCAGTTTATCCGGTATGGGGGTCCACGCGGAGGCCTGCACGAAGTGTCTGGACCTCCGCTGTGCTTGGTTTATGAGGCATCTACTAACTACTTCCAGTCTCTGTAGTCATTTGTCAATATATATATTAGCCTATGTAGGAGAAACTGCTGTTGCGATATGTGTGACTGTTTCATGTGTCATTGATACTGTTGCGTTTTTATTGAGCTACATATGACTTTTTTGGACATTTTATTACGTATGACTTATAACTTATTTTTCCATTTGATCGCTTCAGGCATATATTCTGGAGGGCTCTATCCCTGCCAGAATATATATGGGCCTCACGAACCCCAGGAGCAGACCCGAGTGCCTTTTCTGCTGGCGATATTGCAGCTTGCTGCAGTTTCTGCTGACGAGCTTAGTTTGAAAAGTTAGGTAGGTTCTCTATGTATCCCCTTCTGTTCCGCGAGGTGGGCCGCCAAATTGTGGTAAGCGACCCATCCCATGGGACTCCTATCTGCTCCCGTGTGGGAGGTCATAGAAGGGACCCCCCGCACGAGTGTTCGCTTTCTTCTGTCTTCTTCTTCTCTTTTCGTTTTTTGTCTCCTTCTCTGCGCCGTACGGCTGAGCGATTTCGTTCGACTGAGCCGTGTGGAGTTGGAGATGCTCGCGCCTTATTTCCTGCCAGACATCGTGCACCTGGCCAAGATTGTTTTAATAGAACTCATTTGAATTCGACTTTACTTCTAAACTATATCATACAAACTTGGATCGCTGTTATATACCTAGTCTTTGTATTTCATACGGCGAAAAAAAACACAATATAATAACAATAATCATTCTAATTATTGTATTATTTTTAACTTGCATCTCTTTAGTCACAGTAAAGGCTCTCCTGGTAGTTCCAACTTGCTGAGTCTTACTGAATATTACTAGCTTAACTTTCAGTCCTGTCTCCACATTGGGTTCACAAGGTACTTACTCGTACTGTCAAGATGTCTGTCCTACCAAGTCCATAGCTGTTGTTTTGGCATCTCAACGGTTGAACTCTTTATGAACTGTGTAGACGGAATCTCGCCTGTGGTGTGGTTTTCTCGTATGCTGACCTGCTCTTTAGTACTGAACATGCTTTTGCTGCTATAACCGAGCTATTATTTGTTTACCTTTTATTGCTCATTATGTTGCTAAGCTAACTGCTCAGAGACGCTTACTTAGCTTAGCGCTGTTATTTTTACGTTTTTTCAATATAATTTTTGAACAGCATCTGTAGGGAAGAATTGTACCTACTGTCTAAATTTCTTTAGGTACAAAAGTCTTACTGTGCGCTAAAGCCTGCCGAATATAACCGTTTATAATTCCTTAAGTAAGTATGTATTCCCAGTACTGTGAATGGAAATAGCAATATTTTTACACATGGTTTCGGCTTGAGCTGTAATGGAAGTTCCTGAGCCTCTGTTGAGCTGACAGCTGCGCATCAAGTGAGTAATTGGTAGACATTAAACTTCAAGAGCGCTACTGCAGTCGCTCTTTATATGGGCCGGAAATATTTGTTTTACCCCTTTGGGGGTATGGAATGGACCGTAGGCCATAGGGTTAGGTTCAGCTGCGCCCCCAGGGGGACCCTGTAGGTTACCTCGGCCATTAGCTAGGTTTTCAGTACATTTGTCTTTCGTGCCCACTTTGCTTCCTTCTGGTATGGTACTCCTGCAGATCTTACTTTCCTATGTTCTTCCCCTTCTTTCTCGACTTGTTCTCCCCATGCGTGTTGATTCTGTGGTGTGAGATCACCTTCGTGCATGGGTTCCACATTTCTATAGACATGTATGTCCCTTATGTGTTTCTCTGTTGGATCACCTTTGTTACGGAGACGGAGGCTTAAAACTATTCAATAATAATAATTTATTTTTTATATATTACACAAATAAGCTGCAGTATCATGACTTTTCCAAAAACTATAGCTAAAGGTGAAGAGATCATTACATAAAATACAAGACTTGTAATTCCTGCTTTCCTATCCCATACGTGTCTCACTGGCAGTATTGCTGCTCTCTCTCTGCTCTGCAAAGATTTCTATTTATTTTGTTAACCTAATCAGTATTTTCATCATTCCAGTACAGGTACACTCATTGTGCAATTTCAGTTTTTTAACCGTACCATCATGACGTTGCTACTCTCTTACGCTCAATATAAGGTAGTTGAACGGCGATTGCAATACGGCACGGTTCATTTCACGCGCTCGCATTAACAACAGCCCTGCAATTATAGCGTTCTGAAAGTATCTCGGTGATTAGAATAGCTAATCCCGACAGTAGATGGAACAACAGAGCCTTCCCAGAGGGCAGCCGCTTGCTACGGCTATCTTTGATAGCCCCAGAGGGAGCCTAGGATGGGCCATCTACCATTTGGATGAGTGTGTTAGTTTTGTTAGTCCGCGACTTTTAAAGTCTTGAGAGCTGGCCGCAAATTTTGCTTTGATAACAATTGTCGTGCATCTCGTGTAGGCGCCACTTGGAGGTTGCGCCGAGATCTTCAGTGAGGGCAATATCAGGCGCTGACGGCCTGCAAGCCTTTGAGCCTAGTGTAGGGTCTTCGAACTCTACCGGTGCCCGGCGTGCCTAAGGCAAGTGGGCTGACTGCGACCGGACGTTCTTTTGAGCTAAGGAGAGAGCCTCAGAGGGTAGCTTAGTTATTTGCTTCTCTCATCGTCTGTTTTTCTCTGTCGATTTTACAGCCTTCCTTTTTCTTTTTAATGACTTCGTTTTATTCTTCCTCTTCTTGCTAAACTTGTTCCTGTGAGCATGATCGTGCATGGGCTTCCCGTTTGTTTTCGTGCTACGTGCACCCTGCCTCCCTCTCATCGAGCGCCCTTGTACGTGTAATTCTACTTAGTTAGCTGGACACTATACCCTCAGAGGGCATAGGATGGGCCTTAAGGTTAGGTTAGTCAGTGACCCCAGGGGGATTTTTAGGTTACTTTAGTCATTAGCTAGGCCTTCGGCACGTCTGTCTTTCGTGCCCACCATGCTTCCTTCCTTTTTCACACTCACACTTATGATGCTTTGTTCTGTTCTTCCTCTTCTTACCTGACATGCTGTTCCCATGCGCGTTGTTTAACCTTCGTGCGTGGGTTTTACGTTTCTACCGATGTACTACATGTCCCTTCCTTTTCCTCTCATGAATTACCGTAGTTGCGTCTAGGGAGGTTTAAACAACTAATATAATAATAATAATAATAGTGGGCACTATCTCTAGAATTTCAGTATGCACTCTCCCTCATGATCTATGATTATGACACTATATTTTTTCTTCCATATAACTCAAGGCCAAATCTGTATATTGGTCAGTATCTAATGAATGCACTTCTAAATAATTGCAACATGATTACACCCACGTTAGGGTTATGGAATTACCTGCTATAACTGTTGCACTTGCCACTCTGAAGTGGCCAAATTTGCTAATTTCGGTTAGGTATTATTTTAGGGAACTTTGGTTGTGAGGTATACTGTGAGCGCTGTAGGCGTTATTGTTATGTACGGTGGCTTGTGTAATCGCTGTTCAGTTGTGCTCAATGTCTCGCCCGACAGCTCAGTAATTTAGCGTGTTTTAGTTTGCCCAAGGCGGGTGCACACGACAGTGTTTTGGTTGTCGTACCCACTATTCGACGTCTGATTGTCTTGTCTTATGAACATTACTGTGTTTGTTCTTAGAATGTCAGACGACACGTTAGCTGCTTAGCAAGTGTCACGTAAAATGTCTAATATCTCTTCCAATCCGGCGTTAGTTACCTATCATTCAGAAACCAGTGAAATTTTCTTCGGCGTAAACGGACACTGCAACGAATTATGACGCTCTAGAGTACTACGGAAGGGGACCAAAAGACTGTTGTGTGAAGCCGCCCTTCTATGTGTTAAGAGAAACTCATGACATTGGTGATCACTCCCTCTGCTTTTGGGTCATTGTACAACGCGTAGTGGCCCCTCAAGATATTCAGATATTGTTTGGCTAGATTCAATCATTTGTTGCCCTCTTTATCCAGAATTAGCCCCAGTTTTCTGTAGGATCTCTTTAGTTTTCTCTTTCGGTGTTTTTTCTATTGTGTCCTGTTGCTCGTGATAATTCCCAAGTGCTATATGCTTTATGAAAGCAGAAACTGTGTTCTCTCTACGATACGTACCTGTACTGTGTACTTTCTTTCCCTTAGCACGTGACTCTGTCCATGGCGCACTCGTGTCTACACGCTAGCCGCTAACTTCTCTTATAATGAGTCTTACTAAATGCTGGCAGTTGTTTCTTGATTACGGTATTTATCCTTGCTGCGCTTTAGAGAGAGGTATGTACGGATTTACGGGAAATATATGCATTGCAGCGTCATATTATATAGAGATTTTGACTGAAGTTCTAAGGCTGCTTGCTCCCTGCCGTATCTGAGTCGTAAAATATTTCTTGCTCTTTCACCATGAGCGGAAGTCGCTGTCTTGTTTAATATTATGTCTTTTTTCCTTACCGTGCAGTCGTAAGCCATCACCTACTGCTATAGTGACACCAGCGTAAGAAGTCCGATGGGCGTGGCTAAGAACGCAAAGCAACTTTGCCAAATCTCACTTAAGCGCGTGCTATAACTTGTCTCAATCGATAAAATTATATTTATACTAAAATATAATATAATTTTATAGATTGAGACAAGTTATAGCACGCGCTCATGTGAGATTTGGCAAAGTTGCTTTGCGTGCTTAGCCACGCCCATCGGACTTCTTACGCTGGTTTGACTATAGTGTAGGGTGTTTTGGTTTCATTTACTTCCCCTGAAGCGTTTGGTAATGGTACAATTGCATTTAATTCCTGTTCTTTACCGGCTTGTTGTTCCCATGCGCGTTGATCCTGTGTGGGAACACCTTCGTGTACGTATGTATAGCTTCCACGTTTCTATCTATGTGCCCTTATTTTTTCCTTTGTTAGATCGCCGTTTTAGTGGAAACGGAGGCCCGAACTATTCCCATATAATAATATTACGATTGTATGTATTCTACCAACTTCCTAGCACCCTAGCGGCGCACGAGCCTGTGATTAAACACAGGAATAGTTCGGCGCGATATAGGCAGTGTGCCGCAGAAGCGCTAGTAAAAACTTCTACTACTACTAACTTCCTAAATTCTATAGCCAATACGAGTGACTATGACAGTTCATGCTTTTGTATGATGGAGAGAGCTATTTTACTGTATTGGACACACTTTTCTCTTGAAGTGCGCATCGTACATCATTAGAAGCTTTACAAACGAACTGCTTTGTCCATGACTGTTATGCTCATGACATTCGATAGAAATGGGTATAGGTCCTCTTGGACTACTGAAATACCAATACACTGAGAGATATTTTAATGTACTTAGATGCATCAAAATTAGATGCATTTTTGTCCCAAAACAGAACCACGTAAGTGCATCGTGATGATGCATATAGGGTCTTTGGATGCACTTTGCACGAATTGATGGATTTATGTGTTTTGGTGTTGTGAAGAATCCGATGATGTACCAAAATGCATCAAAAGCAGGTAAAATTGATGCACCTGGAGAGACGAAACTTTGAAAAACAATAGCGATCTGCGTGTCAGTATGTAACCGCGTCTCGCTGCGAACGTGTAACAAAACTACAAAGCTTTTGTTCACTTTGCTTTTGCGGAAATATGTTTTTCTGACTGAAATATGCTTTTCCGTCTGCTGCGAAGACACACCAAACTACTCCATGAAACACCTACGTGCATCCTGATGCTTCTCTGCGAAACACCTACTTGCATCGAAATGTTTCTCAGTGTAGGCTCGACACTGCAGCCTTCACTTGCACACCACGTTTAGTGCTTCGACACTGTATAAAACTAGCCTAGTGTACGTACGACGCATGCAATATCAGAGCAGTAACTGGTGCACAACGCAGTGGCCTACTTTAGCTTTCTCTGTGTGCTACTCTGGATTTGGTTTGGTGGCCCACTTAAGCATTGTGTCCTTCAAATGTTCCCTCTTTAGCTGTATCATTATCTCGGCCAAAGTGGCTATGTTTTTATCCCCCTTTTTTTCTGTTTGTCTGCCTGGCAACAACATGCCTCAGAAAGTTACGAACGAATCTTCAACAAATTTACAGGAACTGCAAGGAATGTCACCGGAAAAAGATGAGAAGGTTTTTAACAACATAACTCAAAACGTTCCAAGCGGATCTTCTTGAAATTTACAGAAACTGCTAGGAATGCTACCAAGAACATATGATTCGGATTTAATGATGATCTAGAGAATTCCTAGGTTCAGGACCGATTTGATTTTTTCGTTAGCATTGTGTTGGTTTGCGGATGTGTGCCATCTCGGAGTGCTTTCAAGTTTGTCATCCAACCGAACTGCAGCGCTCCACTTTTGTATCTGCATAAGTGAAGGACGCTTGCTAAATTTAGAAGTTTACCTTCAATCCACTGAAGTTCAGATGAAAGAATTTAAGTTCTGTTTAAAACAATTCCAACTTGATTATAATTTGAAAATTCTGTTCCTGTAGATAACTCTACCCGAAATGATGTGAAATTTTTGCTTTCAATATTCTTTCCTATTAATTAGACCTCGGTACTTTCATATTAAACTTCCAGCTAATTTTAATAAAATATCAAATAATCTACCTTCAGGTAGAAAAAGTATCCACAGCTTCGCAAAAGCTCGGCCATGACTTTATTCTTTTTGCAAGCTCAGCAACATTTTGTACCTGTTTTATCTGCTAGTGTAGTCGTTCGATTGTGATTATGACATCCAGCGTGTGCCTGTATAACAATATGACATCCTTGTCCATGTTTGTGAATAATTGTAGTTTCACTTCCACAAAACATGTATTCGATTTACGCTAGGCCGCTTTATATACTGTGTAAAATTCCTCCAAGTTTACTTGGCCTTAACTGTCTTATCCAGCGACTTACTTGAATTCAGACCCGTTATCAGCTTTGGATATCTGCTTATACCCGCATTCTATTGTCATAGTCATGCTGCATTCCAACCGAGCCCTGATCTGTATTGGGATATTTCTATGTAGGAATAACTGCATCGTACAAGTGTACTCGTAAACCCAGAACTTAAGCCTTGTGGCGCGTTTCTGTCGTTGTTGGACCAACCGTCGTAGATTATCTTATGTTATTCTGATAGGTACGGATCGTGATATCAAAACCCTTTATTTTTCACACCAATGGGGTGATTTCCTTCTCATTAAATACGCTGCTGTATTGTGGTGTGGCTGCCGTGGAAAATCTATTATATGAAAACTAAATCAACGACATACCGTTGTCAGTCTTTAGCTATCTAAGGAAATGTGACAGATAATGTTGCAAACTGGAGATTACACTGCCAAAAGTGCTTTCTCATCTATGGTTGTTGTTGTGTGTGCTCGGTGGCTGTTCCAAATCAGCGCATACCAGCGTGTTCCCCCATATTGTGGAGACGCTTAAGATACACGCCGTGCGTCTACATGCAAGTACACACCAAAGCGCGTTACAGAGCTTCAACATTTCGCCTGCGGTGTAGTTCAAAGTGCATGCAGTAACTATTGAACACTGACAGTTAAAATTTAATAATGCCCACGGAAAACTAGTAGTTCTGCAGTACGTCTATTTCTCTTGAATGGTACGTGTTTACTTAATAGAACATATTCATTTACCGAAGCGTTATGATAATTGCAAAGAATCAAGACTTCAGTGGGCTGTTTGTTTCTATAGATACAAGTTATCGTGCTTTTTCTTTGTTCATTTTATTTAAATTAGTTTGTTCTCTGACACTTGCCAATAGTTGCGTACTGTAGTTTGTCGTATATTGCATTGGTTCAACTTAGATCAGTGGATAGTTTTTCTACTTGTTTAGTTAGACGCGTGAGGGGCTTTATTTCAAATATCAGCTTCCTGCCATAAAATATATGGGTCTTACGACCCCAGGGATATACCCGAGTACCTTTTCCACAGGAGATGTTGCTTCTGGCCGAGTTCCTGCTGACGAAGTTAGTTTTGTAAAGTTAGGCAGGCTCTTCAGTTCCGTTTCTGTTCCGTGGGGTGGGTTGTCGATCGAGATAGCGCACCTACTCCGCAGGACTTCTCTCATCTTTCTCATGTGGAAGGCCGTGAAAGAGGCCGACCACTCGAGTGTCTCCTACTATGCTTTGCGCCTTGTTACCTGCCCATAGTAGCGCACGTAGGCCACGCGACAAATTATGTGGTATTTAAATACTACACTCTCATTTCTGTTGGAACGCCTGAGTTGCGGCTACGGAGGTTAAACAAAGTTTATAACTAACTTCAAATACCAGCTTTTTATGTTGGCCTCTCGACTAGTGATTTTCACCATCGACACCTCGGAATTTCAGTCACTCACTTTACCTATGATACGTTATTAAAATAATTTGACTTCAGAAACGCTGCGCAAGGCCGGTAATCCCTTATACATATACTACCCGTTAAAATAATTCAGCCTAAATATACCAATATTGCTACCAGGTTAACCCTACAAACTCGAGTTCCCTCCTCAGAGTATAAAGGATTGGGCACCACTTGAGAATTAAAGAACTGGACTGAATGCTGTCGGTCGTCTCCGTATCATAAACTACGAAAAAAATTGACATACTGATCAAGTTTCTTAGTTTAGAGTTGACCTCACCTTACGGGAATGCAGTGTAGGTCCTTGGCTCAGTGGCACCGCGCACTAACTACGTGTGTCGCGAGTTATAGCTATCATCTTATGACAAAAATAAAGAGTCCAACGTAATTCTAAAAATTTTGTAGTTGATATTCTTTTTCCTTTCGAGCCCACTGTGACTCTGTCGTTCTTCCTACTCTTACTGGTGATCTTTTTCACTGCTTTACCTTTTGTTTGCGAGTATGTGTTGTTCCCAATCGTGGGGGTTGCTCGCTCTGCATCGCCTGTTCCTTTGCTGCTCTCTTCAAAGTGCAGCGAGCCCGGAGAACATCTATGCTTGCAGTAGAAAGCTTATGACAATATAGGGTTTGGTAATTTTCTTATTAGGCTTAAAAATTTATGTGCGATTCTTTTTATTCAGCAGTAGAGATAGATGAAATGAGGCTGGCCTAGAAACACACAGTGCGTTAATGTAGATTCTCATTAGAACTGAAGTCTGATTCTGTGGACATGAATGTGTTGGTTTGACGATACCTATGTATTAAAACATAATTGCGTTGCAAACAACATTCCAGTAACCGACTTACGAATTTCAGCGCTTTTGCTTTAAAATTTTGCGTATGGTAAATTGGAAGTGATCGCAGTGTGATCATTATTATTGGCTTAGATTATTCATAAGTAATCAGATTAAGCGGTTACTTATTTGGTAACTATGTGCTGTACCTAAATTGTTACTGTAAATTTACACGTGTGGTGATAGTGATGTGTACTTAGTTACTTGTTTCTAATTCGAAGTTAGAGTGATTTTAATAATACTAATAATAATAATAATATTAGACTTAGGAATTGATGATGTGTAACTTGATAGCAGTACGGACAATATTTAGAGATACATTGGATTTGCTTACTGTTAGATACGACAGCCTTAGTTGCCCTTTTCAACCCTCAAGTCCTCGAATTTCTGACTCGTCTGAATATCCTACCTTTAGTTTAGTGCATTTCCTCACCGCTTTGTGGTGTGTTTAACTGTAATGTAAGCGACGACTCTCGTCAGCTGCAGCTGTTGGAGTTTATCTGTTGATGTGACGCACTGCATGCGAGCAGTATTTGGTGCTTTGCGTTGCTGTGCTAACGAACGTACAACACTACCACTGTTGCTAGTTAGCCCGTATTCTACTGACGGTGTCTCTGGAAACAAACATAAATTTTTGCTTCCCAACCAACTTTTTCTTTTAGAATTTAAAAGCTAAAGCATGTGGAAGATGTCATTGTCACTAAATAGGCTTTTGCCTGAGCGTATAAGACTTTTCTCTTGCAAACGGGTCACAAGCAAACGCTTGTGACCCTACAGCCCAGTCATCAGTTGAGGACGTTTCCAACACGACTATTGAACTTGAACCGAATAGCCTATTGTTTGGAGAGTTTGGGACCAATCCTAACTCACAGTTACGTTATGCTAGGTGAGTGCTAGGGCCTGCCGTAATCTAGTTGTACTGTGGCACCCCAGACTGCCTACTGGAACATAGGTCTTTGATCATATATAAAATACCCAGGGGCAAACCTGAGTAACCTGAGTACATTTTCTGCTGGAGATGTTGCAGCTGGCCGCAGTTCCTGCTGACGAGGTTAGTTTCGTAAAGTTAGGTAGGTTCTCTATATTTCCTTTCCTGTTCCGCGAGGTGGGCTGTTGATAGAGATAGCCGACCTAGTCCGAGGGACTCCTCTACTCTCTCTCTCATGTGAAAGGCCACTGAGGGGCCGTCCACTCGAGTGTCTTTTTCTGCACTTTGCGCCTTGTTTCCCTGCCTGTAGTAGTGCACGTGGCCTACTCGAGACAAATAATGTGTCCTTCAGCACTTGGTCGTCCGTGCATGGTGTGTTACGCCCACAGCGGTCGCACCGGACCTCACTGCGTGGATCACACTTTGTTGTGGGTATAAAATATAGTAATAAAATATATAGTCATTACTACTGCATTACTGAGAGTGTGGCAGGCTGTTTCTGTGTGCTTCTTTCCTAATGCCATCTCTACAGGTATCTTTCTGGGTACCTAATGCATCGGGAGCTTCTGGGAGACAACTCTTAGGGGTATATTCTGGCGTGCCCTTTCCTGCCACAATATATTTGGGCTTCACAACCCCAAGGGTCCCTAGTGCCTTCTCCGCCGGGGATGTTGCAGCTTGGCGCAGCTCCTACTGACGAGATTAGTTTTGTAAAGTTAGGTAGGCTCTCAATACTTCCCCTTCTGTTTCGGGAGGTGGGCCACTGATCGAGATGGCAGACCTATTTCCGCTAGACTTCTACTTTCTCGTTTTTCGTTTCCTTCCCTGCGCGGCGTAGCTGAGCGAAAGCGTTCAGTCGTGCCCGGGGGTTGGAGATGACGAGACGTACTTCGCCCCTAGTAGAGCAAGAGCCTGTGTCAAACCACAGGAATAGTTCGGCACTATATAGACATAGTGTCCCTGATGCGCCAGTAAACTTTTGTACTACTACTACTCTGAGAGACCGATATTATCTTTGAATGAACTAAACTATCTCCATACTATATTATTTTCCTGTCGTCTTTATAAGCGCGCTGACCTCCCGGGCTCTCTCCAGAATCACTGTTATTGTGTGTGGAGTCAACAATGCATGCGGTACAACCACGGTTGCGGAGTCGGATATTTAAAGTCCGACTCCGACTCCTGGTCTTCAATCAATATTTTTTGACTCCTTACTACAATAAGCATTTAGCCTGACCGTTAATTTTGTCCAAAGGCTTTTTTATCAAAATATAGTAACATCTTAGACTATTAAGAGTATTACTTTCATTGATAGTATTTGGCACCATTAGTACCATTTGGGCACTTAAATTTTCACATGTTTGTAATTGCTTAATAAGTGTTATCCAGAAACAACTATTTAAATTTGCTAAGTACTGAATGCCAAAAATATACTCCTGCATGTGCTGTAGCGTAATAAAATATTTTATGAGGATTTGCAATGGTATCCTTGGTTATTTACGCTATTTGGAACTGTAATTATCAAGTTACAGTAGTTGTAAAACATAAATAATTAGCATTAGGCAAGACTTCTCAGACCATCCAGGAATTCACTGTCAATGGCAAACGCATGAATTAAATTAAAAATAATATTTGTTCATATTTACAATAATCTTCTTTATATTTACAACTCAACCAAATAATATGGGATTTTCTATTCTCCAGAGTCAAAGTCGGGCTCGAAATTCTGACTGCCTCCCAAACTCTCCCACTCCGCAACCCTTAGCACAACGGTCGTATTATTTTTTTACGCAGTAGAATGGCCGTCTTCGTCGTCCTGAGCTATCCACAGGTTCCGCGTAAAATCTGCGTGTATCTTACGCATTAGAACACCAAGCGTTGGTGGTCCTCACAGCGTCGGTTCCGCTGTCTACCCGCTGGCGCTGCTATTGCCCAATTGCTGATGAGTTATGATTCGTGCAAGTTTTTTCGCTCGATTTTTTGTTGACTTAAAATGCGCTCTGTAATCATGTTCTATAACCGATGGTTTTGCTAACTCAATAATGTGTTTGTCTACTCCACTTTGTAGTGGACTCATCCCTGCTACAATATGTTTGGGCATCACGCACCCAAGGGTCCCGAGTGCCTTCTCCGCAGGGGATGTAGCATCTGGCCGCAGTTCCTGCTGAGAAGGTTAATTTTGTAAAGTTAGATAGGCTCTTAATACTTCCCCTTCTGTTTCGGGAGGTGGGCTGCCGATCGAGGTGGCTGACCTATTCCTGCTGGACTTCTGCCTTCTTGTATTTCGTTTCCTTCCCCTGTGCGGCGCGGCTGAGCGAAAGCGTTCAGCCGCGCCCGGGGGTTGGAGTTGCTCAACTTGCGCCTTTTTCCTGTCAGTAGCGCACTGACCACTCTGAGACCTACCGGCAGAAAAGCCGAGACAAAAATCATTGACAATTTGAAACGCGCCCTAGTCGACGCACGAGCCTGTGGTTAAACACGGGAACAGTTCGGTGCGATATAGGCAGTGTGCCACTGAAGCGCTAGTAAAAACTTCTACCACTACTACTATATCAATTCCGAAATAAGTTGCTGAAAAGTTCATGGAGCTGCAGGCTCATTTCTTACTTGAAAATTGACTTTATCACTGAGCGAAAACCGTGGCGCTCTTATTAATTGTTTGTCCGTAAACGCATATTATTTATATTATATTTACGGTGCTGTACTGTATATTTTGCTCCTTCCTATAACTATTTTCTTAAATCTATTAGTAGATATTATTAATAATAATAGTTTGTTGCTCAGTTTTGTTGAAGTAATCACCTTTATTTGTAACATGTAATCTCTTAATTTAAGTTATTACTTCATGCAATTGGCCATTCGTCGGCTACAAGCGATGCTGTTGAAGTTATTTAGTATTGAGGCATTTTGTATTTTTCTGCCTGCTGCCTCTCGTCAACTTCCTCTCGTTATTTTCTTTGCGTTTGCGGTTAACATTGCTCATATTCCATGTCTATTCTGCCTATGATATATTTAGCTACGTGCCAATAATGTTAATGCTAATTTGCTGCTTTATTTATTGCATGCCTTGTTTTGCTTGACCTTATAAGGACCAGCGCCCGGATAAGCTACGTCTCGTGCAATATTATGGCTACGAGACACAGGCAGTGTAGATGTTTCTTATAGGGGGACTTTGAGCTTACCGTGCTGTGGACTGTATGTCCCGTGCGTTTGCAGGAGCTGCTTTATTTATTTCAGGCAATCTTGCCCAACTGTGTTGACGGAGTCTGGGATTCTTTCGCTACCAACAGGACCTATAGTTACGGGAACCTTTATCAGCTTCTGCTCTTAGACACCTCGCATCCAATCTTCCCTGCATTTCTTACCCAAATTCGTGCAATAAACACGAAATCTAAGTCGTGACCTACCAGTGGCCGGACACTCGACAGTATCCCAACTACAGCGATATGGGAGGGACTGGTAGCAGGAAACGTTCACTCCAGCGTCGTAATGAGACCGTAGCGCCTCGCGGGAATAGCATTATATTCACTGCCCTTCACTGGGTACCTGAGCCTTCATTGTGCGTTACGCCTCACAGCGTGGGAGCATCGGATTTCAGGGGACACCGTAAGTTACCTCAGCCTAAGTGATGTCTTCGGGACGTCTTTTCTTCGTGCCCACTTTACTTGCTTTCTTTCACTTCTACTGCTAGTCTCTGTTTTCTTTCCGCTCTGCCTGCTGCTCCTATAATGCGTATCCGCAGTGCATTGTCTCCTCTGTTTGTTACACGTACAGCGTGTAACGTCTTCTTCCTCCCAGAAACCTAATTTGAAGTAACTAGTAGCTACCTAAGCTAACATCTATGATTTAACCTATTTCCTTCTCCTATGGTACACACTTCGCACGGTTGTGAACGTTGCAAAGAGTGCCAGTTCTGTTAAAGGTGATGTTAAATGCAGGCACTAAATGGTGCACGTCCAATCGACTTATTGGGACACAAAAATGCTATTCTTACCAACAGTTCATATTTAATTCGGCTTCTGAAGTGTTAATTGAATTTTATGGGGTAAGCTCCACAACTGCGCCTAGGTATATTAAGTAATGATCGGTCGTTGGAGTACCGCTCCAACTTGCATGGAAAGTACATGACGGCAGATACTCATAATTGCAGCAGCTACTCTGCTGGTGCACACACTACTATGCGACCTTCAGAACCTAATTACAATGGGAGTTTCGGCGCCATAAGCAGGCTGCCCTGTGTGTCGGTTGCTCTTCCTTGAGAGACGATTTCAGTGTCCAAGTAGAGTGCAGAACCAACTGCCACTGTGCCTGAACTCGGGAGTTTGTGTGGCACTCCATCACGACTCAGCTTCACATGTCTAGCGAGTTCGCTTCACCAATAATAGCAATGAAGCCTTTTTTCGCCTAATGGGCGCATACGCCACCGTAGCAAGAGTGCTTTTCCTGCGGGGCATGGACTTGATTGGGGGTGTGAAAGGGACTGCCCTATCTGACTCAGGCTGTGCTGTGTCTCTACAAGGGTTATTTTTCGTGATGTATTCCTGCAGGAGGAGCCCTTGCAGCAGGCACCAAGTCAATTCAAATGTTAGGTTGATGATTTCGTTAATGGCGCTAATTCAATGAGAAAAGCTGCTTAGGCATCCGTAATGTGTTGAGATACTGTGGGTCCTGGCAAAAATAAGCAAAACTGAGCCAATATGCTCTAGAAACACTTTTTAAATGGACACACAGAACTTTCTGTGCTGTCCAGAATAACACTGCTTTCCTTTAACTTTTTAATTTGTGCTGCTACGCTTCTGTTGCATATCGTCTCGTTCACCTTGTATCACGTCCTCCCCTCACCGTTACATTAGTATTTCATGTACAGCGAAACGCTCCGATGACTATTTTCGAGTTTCAAAGGTGTCTCCAGTTCGCCCACTTGAATCGAAATAAGCTAATTTGTTTAACTATCAACTTATGACCACCGCCTACGATGGAGTTTTTTGCATCTCAAACGTAGTTGATTTGCGATTAACATCGCGTGAAATTCGAGCTGACGGGAAATCGAACACTCAGGAATAATTTCCAGACAAGTACAGCTAATTTGTAAATTATCTCGATGGAAGTAAGCGAATCGAAGGCACCTCAAGTCTTGCAGTCTCTGGTATTTACCACTTGGCTCTGATATTAGTTTAGTTACATAAAGTTGATCCTTTGTTCTGTACAGGTCAAGTTAGTTACGGGAAGCTCTCGGTATCGGCCTCACTTGTTTCATGAATAGTTTTATTATTATTTAGGTCAGAAATCTTTACTTTCAGCTACTCGATATTTGTACTCTTGATTTCGGAGTACATATATCGAGTACCTGGAAGTACATATATGAAAACTAAACAATGAAACTGCATAAACCAAGAGGGGACCAATATCGAGAACTATCTGTATACCAGAGTACAAAAAAGGCACTCATTACATGTTGCAAGGTTTTGAGAATATATGCAATGATGCGCACGGTAGCAGCATGCTTCCGTTCTCAGCTCTAACACCTTGTATCGCTCGCCGGTTCGATGGCCAGCCAGGCAGCGACCTCCTTGCAGATCTTGGTGTGCTGACTCGGCAGTTGTGTGTGTATGCACGGCGCCGTGGCGGAACTGCCTTCCTCAGAGATGAGGGGGGTGGGGGGTCTCGGGTCATTTGTTCCTTCCGTGAAATTGGCGCCATAGTTCTTGGTGACCCCAGGTCGACTGCAACTACGCTTACTCATCTGGGGCCAGTGGGCCTATACCCGCAGCACAAACCAGTGCATGTGGGTTTCCCAGGTGACGGTGTGGTCTAAGTTGACTTTACCTTTACTGAAGCGTCAACTTCAAAAAGATGCAAAAGCTGATGCTGAGCATACAGTATGTTGTGCAAGTTTATTAAACCTTTGATGATACAGCAATGAGTGTCTTTTTAACAGTGTAACTGTAGTGTCCTGTATGGAAGAATGGGTAAACGAACTTTTACCATCTACAGGGTGCTGCATTGTTACTTTACAGTTACGAGTAGTTCTGACCAACACGCTTCTCTGGAGGTACTTTTGTTTTCCTATTTGTTTACCTCTCTACTGTACATTATTTCCACTTCCTACCATGCTCTTGTTTTGCATGTCTCTACCAAAGAAGTTTGTGCTCTAGATAAGGTTGCATAGAAAATTATTAAAGAAAATTATGCCCTATACAGTATTTATTGAAACCATATTCATGAGAAGCTGCTGCTTTTGCTCAGTCGTGTATCGTCGTATCACCGTAGGTCACCATCTGCCACGAAGCTCACGTTTTATGCCTAATGAAAAGTACTGTGCGGCTACTGAACTTCTTTCTGCGTGTGCTACGTAATGTGGGGCAGTCTAAGGCGGGTCGCAGAGAAGAGTGTTGTACCTGCACCAACGCGCTGACCCCCCGTGCCCCGGCACCAAGTAGTTACTTGTTGTGGCATGTTGGTACAGTAAGGCTGCTGCGGTGCACAAGGAGACGGGTTAGTGTGGAGAGAACACTTTTCTCTGTGGTGTATATATTTCCAGTGAGTGAAGAGATCGGCTGCATTTCTGACAGAATTTCTTGCATTGAAATTTTTATGTATACTTGAGCGCTGGCTCAGGGCACACCGCGACTTAATGAGCGGACAGACAAGCCTCCTCACTGCGCTTGTTTAAAAAGCAGGCAACGAGCAGTATTTGGAGTAGCTATATTTTTTGCTTTTCTTAATAGTTCATAAATGACTTGAAGCATTTTCTAAAATGTAATGATGCTCGTAATTAATTACCCTGCACGGCATGTTTTCCAGAATGAGCTGTTTGTTGTACATGCCGCTGGGCCAGCCCATTCATACCTATTGACCTATTGTGCCCCGTGTAGCTACTGAAGTCTAACGGTAAGGTATTGGCTCCCTTCAAAACAACAAGATCTTTTTTTAAAGCACCAAGCTCCAGTATGCCAATGGTTTGGAAAACGGGGACGTAAAAACACGCTGTTGCGTCGCCTGAAATACTGTCGGCCAATAACGCTTGTCAGCAGTAGTCACAACAGTCTTCAGTTTGGTGTTGAACAGCGGCAACGGTTTTAACACTTAGTGAGCGCATCTTGTCCCGCCTTTGACTATAGTCCATTTACCAAGTGGACCAGAAATATAAGTTAACAAATTCCTTTTCAGTGTCATCAGTACAATTGTCATAGACTACAAAATAAAGTATCAAAATGACCTTATGCAATATGTGGAGAGTACACGAGGTTATGCTGCTGCTCCTTGGCATGTGACGCACGTATGAACTGAACAATTTGCTACTACTGTACGACGTATACCTGAATATCTAAACCTCTCGTGTTTCTATGATAATAATTATCTGAGCTTATACCTTTATTGTTTTCTTATGTTTCTGTACAAAAGTATAACATGTGAACCATTCGTTGTTTTACTTTCTTTTGCATCTTAATCCCACTTTGACAATTTCTGCTCCCTCTCACAACGGCTTTTGTTACCGTAAGACCACAGTCCATGGGATTAAAACCCAAGTCGCAATACAACACAAGCGGTTAAAACAGGGTTAATGAACTGCTCGAGAGGTATGACTAACGAGGTAGGTTGAAACGCTAATGAAAATCATCGCTGCTTTGGTCACAGAGCCGGAAGAGATGGGGCGCTGTCGGCCAGACTGCCCGTCAGTCATGACCGTAAGGCGATTGATGGCACTGTGTTATAATTACTATCTGGTGCCAATGCATTGAAAACCGGAGCCATGTCGGTAGGAAACTATTTTATTTAGTTACTTATCATATATTATGCACGGTGTCTCCTCTCACGCGCCGTAGGGCTAGGTTCGCCCAACATATGTTACGGAGAGTAGAGTCCACAGGGGATCTTCATCGGTTCCTCTAGCCTCTGTTACGCCTTCGGGACGTGTTTCCTTCGCGCCCACTTTGTTGCCTTGCATTTTCGTGCTCCGACTTATTTTTTGTGTTCTGTTCTTTTTTTCACGACTTGCTGTTCCCGTGCGCCCCCCCTGAGGGGGGCATAGGATGGGCCAAAGGATTAGGTTAGTTAGACTCGCCCATCCTATGTAATGGGGCGCGGCGACCCCAGAGGGCTCGTGAAGGTTACCTTAGCCATTAGCTATGCTTTCGGGATGTCTCTCTTTCGTGCCCACTTTGTTTCCTTCCATTTTCATACTCCTAGTTGCTCATGCTTTATTCTGATCATCCTCGTCTTAACCGACTTGCTGTTCCTATGCGCGTTGATCGTGTGTGGGAACACCATCGTGCATGGGTTCCCCGTTTCTATCGACATGCTATATGACCCTTCCTTTTTCTCTCTTAGAAGAGCCTGGTACTTATTTAGGGAGGCTTAAGCTTTCTTATACTACTACAGTATGTTACCTTTGATTATGTAAATACAATTTTTTTTTTACTTTGTTTTTCAAGATGAGCGTCTAACTTTGAAATACCAATATTAAATAATAGTCGACAAAATTAAAATTTAACGTTTCGGGATACAAATCCCATCTTCAGAAAGAACCTATAAACGAACAACCTATCAACTAAAATTTCCTTTAATTGCAAATTGATTAGGGGAGCATGAATGTTGTCGGGGAGAGGTCTAAAATGTGAATGATCAGAGCTCTGCGGTAGGGGCCGGATGTAAGCTCCTGCGCAGTCGGCAGATGTGAGGCTAGGTGTGGACAGTGTGCAGTGGTACAGCTGAGTTCATAATGTTGAGGCTAGGTCTGGTTCTGTGGATGTGGAGTGACTCTAATGTTGTGAGTTCGATGGGATTAGAGGAGTCTATGATGGAGAAATCATTCCTACTGATGGGATTGTTGTTTTGCTCAGCGTGTAGATGGAGTTTCCATGGGCTCCCCACTTAGCCCCTCTCTGGCAAATATCTTTTTATGCCATCACGAATCCCTCTGGCTTAACGACTGCCCACGTGTCTTCAAACCCATCAACTATAATCGTTTTGTCGATGACACCTTCCTCATATTCAACAATCGAGCAGATTCTGATCTATTTTTGCAATATTTGAATAGTAAACATCCAAACATCAAATTCACCGCCGAACACCAATCAAATAATTCTTTAACTTTTCTCTATGTTTTAATAACCCACCAAGACTCAACACTGACCCCTGGAATTTATAGAAAACCCACATTCTCAGGCCCCGGGAAAAGTTTTTTTTAGTCACTGCTACGATCAATTCAAAATCAATGCAATAAAAACTACTATTTCGAGCATACCATTTGTCTTCCTCGTATTTTGAATTTTCAAACGAAGTTAACTTTCTCCGAACATTCTTCAAAAATAACGGTTATCCGCACCATTTTCTGGACCACTACTGCAAATTGTTCCTAGACAAGCTGTTCGACCCCGGCATTAGCAAACCCTGGGTCAGTAAATTGGACTTCTTTCACTCGCTTCCGTTCCACAACAAAGCATCTGTCAGTGCAGTTAACACTTTGAAAACGTTCCTCTCTGATGGCTACCCACATACATCAACTTCAAATTTTCATACAAAAACACATTTACCATAGGGTCATACTTCAAATTTAAAGACAACCCCCCACACCACTTTTGTCCAGTGTTATTTACCGTTATCGATGCCAGGCCTGCTGTGCCTCATATATAGGTAGCACTGGACAACACTTCAAAGCCCGTATTGACCAACATTTAGGTGAGATAAAAGTCGACATGAACTTATTAAAATTTGACGTTTCGGGATCCTTCTCCCATTCTCAAAAACCTAATAAAATCTTTTATGGATACCTAGCAAAAATTTCTTAATTTAAGGAGACCTAAATTGTGGTGGTGTTAGCAGGGTGGGAGCTAGAGGGCTAATGACCACGGTGCGCTATGGGGTCCTCATATAAGCGTCGAGCGGCACGGGAAGCGGAGGAAAAACG
>LQNS02278091.1:17689993-17708942 GCA_001587735.2 Parhyale hawaiensis | reverse complement strand
TAGAAAGAAGACGACTAGAGACAAATATATTCCAAGTTTCAGGCCTTTATGATCAAAACTCTAGGAATGGCATAACCGAGAATGTCCCGTATATCCGGTATAACACCATCTTACGGTACCCAATACGTAGGCTAGGCGGCACAGTACGACGTCCATTCGGCATTCGTCAATTTTGACGAGTGCCACTGTCGGAAAATTTCCATTGGCAAGAGATATGTTGTAGGGCGTACGGTACAAAATGTGTATGAAAATGTAGGCCGCGGAAAATTGTACGATTTACTGTCAGAAGTTTATGTGTTTTAGTGTTAAATAAACGTTAATATCTGCAGTAGGAAGTTATTTTGCATACTATCTTCAATAAAATCGGCATATTCCAGCTATTCTTACAGCTTTTTATGCGCGTTATTCTTCCCTGCATGGCTTGCTCTTATCGCCTTGACGTAGGCTAAGTACCTACGGTATTTTCATCTGTTGAAATACCTGGTGATGACTACAGATTTGCTGGTCGTTAGATTCTAATCTTAGGTAAATTGTTTTTGTTATAGTTTGAATCTCAACCGTGTTTATGAATTTTGTTCGTTTTTAACACGTGTTCGTGCAGAAAATTTTAATTGTAGCTCTCTCTTTCACCGTGTAATCTCTTAGGCTGATCACTATTGCTGATTCTTTCCTGTTCTCCGGTACCACATGTGTCGCGCTGTACACCACAGCTGCGCAACAGCGCAAGTGTCCAGTATACTGTCCCTCTCAGGCCCCCACATCTGTACTGCCCACGTGCTCTCTCTTCTCCACCTCCATTGGTGCCCGTTTCTATACGTGCCTCATGATTGCCGTAGTTGCCTGTAAGACATTCTTGCTACCCGTAGGCTTCCCTAACTGAATTCTGGGCCTCCCCAACAACTAAGATTGTAAATCAACTTCTGGGCGGGAAAAAATTTTGTTAGAGGAGGCTGCAGCTCTGTTATTTTGGTTATATTCGCTTATTCTTAGTTATTTGGTGTTGCGCCTACCCGAGGAGGCGGGGGGGGGGTCATATGTCGCCAAAGCCACGGCAAGGCATCCATGGCATTTTCCCATTTTGGATCCGCTTTGTTTCCTTCTTTCTACAGCTATCCTGGCGATTTCTTCGATGTTTTTCTCTTGCGCGTCATAACAGCTTCCCATTCTCTCGTACATTATTCCTTCTGTCAGCTGTTGCCCGGATTTATTGACACGCAACGTGTTTTGTCTGCTTGCCTGCAGCACTGTTTCAGCGACTGTAGAAATGATAGTTTCTTATATATAAAGATAAGAACCAGAATTATTTGAAAATTGCATTTTTACTAATTCCACTAAACTATATTAATAGAAGGAAGAATAACGTAAATTTTACAAAAAGAGTATAGGTTTCGGGGCTTCGCCCATCATCATCGTGTCCTTAATTATTATTGGGTAATATTCCCTATTTGATTCTGATAACAAAACTTGGTATGCCCTAAAGTGTTGCAGGTTTGTACGGTACGGCATGCGCTTCCACGTGGGTTGCCAGCGCCTCCCCCATCCTCATACACACAAGCGAACACATCCCTACATGTTTTGGTTTTCATTTGGGATTACAATCTATTGCGCATAGTGGGACCTCTTGACGAAGTGACCAGTTTTCCAGAACGGGATCGTACGCCTTGTCTAAAACATAAAGCAGCTTCGTTTATTGAGACCAGCGTTCCATTTTTATACACATCAATTCAAGATCAATATTTCAGCTTACTATCATTAATGAAGGTATAAAGTGTTCAAAATGAAGTAATTTTTCAGTTGTGTAAATATATAGGTGTATATTTCATAGTAAGAGGTATCAATATTTGTAAGTAGGCAAGTTTATGTTTGAATTTATCAATTTTTGAGAATGTTGCTCAACATGTCAACGGGCGCGCTAGCATCGCCTCTAATTCACCAATTCATGCAGACTAAGAGGTATAAGAACTGTCTGTCGCTTTAGTGCCTATAAATTATTTTCATTTGCTAATTTATATCCGTGATAGCAATTGAACCTCTAACGATAGCAGGGAAATATACTAGATAGCCAATACAGGAGTATATACATACTTCCCTAGAATTGTTGACTTCGCTTTATATGAGCACCCGGTTATAGCGGCCAAATTCTTTAGTGCCGATGAGGAAGGATGTGGCTAAATGGAATCGACGGTACTTACGTGCTTCTATAGGTCCTCGTCGCCTCATTGCCTCAAGATAGAGGACTGTTCTGTTGACTTTAGGAATCACTGATGCAATGAAATGCTGGTATGAAGTTGTTCGCGTCTGTTGCACAAGACTGTCGAGATACCGTAGGTCTTATTCTTGAATCTTGATGGTCTCGGTTTACATCCCTGACTCACTTACACAGTCGAAAAGTTACCAGAACACTGCACTCAAGGCGACATTACTTAGCAAATAACGCTGAACTCCACGTAGTATATACGATGTATATAATAGCTACGGCAGCCTCTACCCGCGCTGTATGGCATCTATCAAGTTATAGCAAATGATAACAATGGGATGCTGCCTGCAGTTCCTTAAAAAATATTAATTTATAACGGTTCATCGCCTGCTAGCCTAATTCAAATATGTTCACTTCATCCGAACGCAACGCCATGAGCCAAGGGCTCTTAGAGGGAGGCTTTGCATGAGCACTCACCCCTAACTTAGGAAAGTTTCACTCCTCGAACTTGCGGTGACTTCGGTGCCAAACGCCTCTCGCGTCTCCTGTGCAGTCTCGAAATATTTCTGTTACCGCACAGGGTCTTTCTCAATCGCCACTATTGCTAGAATTTACAACTTAGCTTTGGCTTCACGATCTGTCCGTTTGTTGTATTGCTGGCTAGTCGCTTTCCAGGCTGCTCGATGTTAAAGTGTCGGTTATATCATAAGCATAAGTCACGTGGACTAGTCTCAACTACTGCATGCACTTCTGCCAATGCATAGAGAGGCAAATAATATTACGATACTGGGAGTTATTAACATATACGCTCGCTGATAGCACATTTAATGAGTTCCCTGTCATCACTTTCTGTTGCTGTTGTTCCGTTGGATGAGCAACTTCCGGTCCGGTGCTGTATGCACGTACGTACGTAACGCTTAAATTCATCAAAGTTCACAAGTGGTACCAAATGTCCGTGCTGTTCTACAGCTGTGTGCGCTCTCTGTCAGTCGATGGAATATTATCATATATCGACCTTGGCTGCAGGCAGGTGTTCTCATATTGATCCCTTATCATACACGTGCTTTCTGCTGACGTACGTACGGACCCGCGCGCTCGGCGTCATGCATAGGGTGTACTGCACATGGAGCGCGCCCTCGAACATTGTAGTTTATTAGTCTTGAAGCTCCTTAAAATTATCTCATACATATGTCAGTTTCCACCCTTCATAATATCATCAGTAGTTTATTATTTTGCGTACTGCCGTGCTGCTTCTGTGGTTAGATGTGCCTTTACACTAGTAACTTGAGATGGCTTATGACTGTTTTCTACGTACCTATCATAGTTAGCTGAACCCTTTTTAAGTATTTTCAGTATTAATCTCCATAGACTGAGAGTCCAGAGCGGTGCCACTACCTCAGCACCTGTAAGAGCTCTGCTGCAAATAGCAGACTGAGGCAAGAAATTGCGTAGATCATTGATACGTACTTGCAGTAGGGAGGCGACCCACGAGGTGCAAGTATCACCAGACCGTCTCGCGTTACCTTTCTGCAGCCCTCCTCCTCCTCCACCTGTCGCTTGCAATCGTCTAGACAGATGTCGTCTCCTTCAGGTAGCTATATCTACTCGCACAACATCCAAGGTATTTTTTAATGAGAACCACGGTGCTTCGCGAACCCTTGACTGGGCAAATGAAATGTCCAGTTTCCTAGGAATAACTCTATTCTAATTATAGGGCTACCTCAAGTTGGATTCGCTCATTCAATGAGGTTTAACAGCTCCGTTCGCGTCACATCTGTTTTGTCTTTGTTGCAGTAGCTAGGCCTATGTGCATTTGAACAATAGTTCGTTCGCGTCTGGCGCTAATTGAAACGCACCTTCAAATTTTTTCGTTTAGTTTGAATGAAATTATAAAGTTTGAGGGTAGCGCTTGCTCTCTGCGCAAAAGTTTTGGCTCAAATGGCATTTTGTAGTGGAACGATTGAAGATGTAAGGAATTTAAAGGATTTTCAAGAGTGTCTTAGTACTGTCCTAGATTGACATGCAAAGTTTTCTCCTAATACCGCTTGTCGCATGTGCTGGACTACTGTTAAAATAACTTGATACTACTTGCCCAGCAACGTAAGCCCCTAGCTTAAGTATTAAGTACTGCTGCCTGACACAGCTCGTCCCACACACGCACCGTGTGGTGCGGTTGTCATGGTACCGTCCTGCTGTTGTCCTATAACGCAAACACCGTGTGATGTCACAGCAGGTCCCCCTCTCACTCTTGCCTGCGTCTATGCCAGGCACTACAGTGCCACGTATCGAACATAGTCTATCAAGGTCAGTTTAGGGTGACCCTGAACTCATCTTTTGTTGTGTGCAGGTAGCGCAGTTGCCTGCTGCTACCATGCGCCTATTGTGTGCAGGGTAATGCACGGATGTGCCATTTATGTCAGTCGTGTATCCTTGTCACGGCTGTAATAGGTGCCGGCGCATGGGCAACTCTGCTGTAAAAACAAACTCATCGATTCCACAGAATGAAATTGGGAGAGTATCATTTTCTCAGTTCAATAAGTGGAAGAACTTATGTTTACATCGTTTAGAAGCAGAAGTAATAGTTAGATCATATGGCTTGCAGGAGCCCTTCTATGTGCAGAAGTTCGACAGCTATTCTACTGGTTGTGTTTATGAGCTAACTCAATACGTTTTTAAAATGAGCTACAGGGTTGCGGAGTCGGATTGTTCAAGGTCCAACTCAGGGCCCTCCAGAATTTCCAACTCCGGGCCCTCCAGAATTTCCAACTCCGGGCCCTCAAAATTTTACGACTCCGACTCCTAGACACAGTTTGTACGTAATGTAACCAGTAAATATGTCCAGCTACCTTATGCCAGTATAGAAAAATAAAATAACCTAAAGATAGAAGTTTTATAACATTTACAATAATACCTATGTTTGATGTCATTAGTACCATTTGGAACATTAAATTTTCATAGATGTTTTTTGTTTTGGTATAAGTTTTCGGTTCTGCTTGTTGCATAGGTTTAACATGGTGCAGGAATTAGACTATCAAATTCTATCAAGTAATTAAACACTGTTGCATTGCATGCCTACCCTAAGCCAAAAACGAAATACGCCCATTTTTACTCAATACTGCAAAATCTGAATTAACTTGGGAAGATTTTAAATTTTTAAAAAACGGTAGGCCTATACCGGAGTCGGACTAAAAATACCGACTCCTAAAGCAAGTGAGATCCGACTCCGACTCCCCCCTCAAGTCCTCCAACTCTGCAAATCTGGTTAGCTACCCTCCCTAAACGCGAGTCGGATACAGAGAGCTTTAAGAGACGTTCTTAAATCACTGAGTCTAAATTAGTGAGTGCCGTTCGCTGGCCATATATAGCTCATTGTATCCATCTGGTGACTGCATCATCGAAGCTCGTTCATACCTCACAATTTAGAGCTGCATCACTTTGTACACTTTTCGTTTATAATTCGTTTCACATTATTCATCGAGCGCTTGAAACCCGTTGTATGCATTCAGCTTTATGGTTTAACTTTGAGCAGTTGTGTTCATGAATATTGCTACCCCTGCTACTGCGAAGTAGGTACGTTTTGTATTAGGTATATCTTGTGAAGTATTGCTGTACATACGGTACATCTATACATTAACGTCCAATTAAACCTAAATTTTTCGTAGGAATAGCACCGTTTAGTCGATCCCATTTGGGGATCATGAAACTTGATTGGTTAAGCTTAATATTTTGCATTGCTTCATTATATTGTAATATTTTGTAGTCAATTCAGTACTAAACTAAAAGGCCTAACCGTCTGTCTAGTTTTGTGAGTACCACATGTTACATGGACCCGCACATTTGCCCAAAGGCCGCCTATAGTGTTCGTTACAACCTGAGCATGACTCATGCGACACATGTCAGTGTTTCAGTGTATGTCGTGTCCTTACACTTATAGCCATATAGGACACACCTGCACTGTATACCAAACTATGGAAACTACTGAAGCGCAGGGCGGCACGCGTGTTATGTGACCAGCATAGTCCGTCTGGTTGTTGCGTCAGCTCAGTACAGCTACTGAGACTCATCGTCCAACTCCTGTGCCGCACAGATGAACGTCCCTAATTCTAGTTGCGCTTCTTACCTTCTCCGGAAATAGCGCTTCTCATCTGAGGAGTGATGCCATTCCACCTCTTGTCTCGAATGAAAACAACTGCTTTCCATCGTTGACTAACGATCCGGTATTGTTTCTGTTTTTTTTTTAATTGATGCATTTTCGCCAGTGAGGATACATCTCTTGTAAATTTGTAGTTTTACGAGCTGTGTATTGCATAGCTCGAAAGACCAGGCCTTTCGCTGATACTTTATTGTCAGTCTCGTACATTGACACGAGCGCGTGCTTCTCGTTATTGTAAATATATAGGTATTTCATCATGTCATGCGTCCTCCAGTTGCTTTAAGTACGTATGCTAGCGCTAGTAATGTATATTCCTCAATGCTCGTTAACGATTGCAAAGCATCAGCCATTGTGTATGCTTCTATCGCACTCTTGTTTTTCAATATTGTACCGCGTCCAAGTGTCTCTTTCCATTGTGTTGCAAGTGTTCGTGGTTTGCTATCGCTTGCCAATCATTTAAAGAATCGATTTAGGATCCAATTACTTCAATAGTGGGCAGCAGATGTTGGTGAAACCAGTTGTTTCGCACACACTGTGTAGATTTGTATAGGTGTCTTCGCGGTGCGTGTGGCCATACTAGGTGCAGTGTCTGCTGTGTGCGCACGTGCGGCTGTGGCTCACGTGTTCCACGTGCGTGTTATCCCAACAGTCGCTTCGTGCAACTTAATTATTCGTTCGTAGACAGAACTGGGCACGTGCGGTGCATTCGGAAAAGTAGAAAAAGGCCACAAACCTCTGG
This sequence comes from Parhyale hawaiensis, assembly GCA_001587735.2. Classification (NCBI taxonomy): domain Eukaryota; kingdom Metazoa; phylum Arthropoda; class Malacostraca; order Amphipoda; family Hyalidae; genus Parhyale; species Parhyale hawaiensis. Next base: position 17,701,853 of record LQNS02278091.1, on the reverse strand, counting down.
GCTGGTTGCTTACGGCTGAACCGCAAATGGCCGCAGGTGCCCACCTCTGATTAGTACCATATCCGAGACCAAAAATAGTACAAGAACTGTTGTAACTTAAGTGATCAACAACACACCTCTATGGCTCGTAGGGGTAGCACTATCTTCTAATGTTCAAATAATTCGGCTGTGTGCGCTGTTGCTTTGAAGTGCGCGTGACTACTGCGTTAGTACATGTAGGTATCGTACCGTCTTCTGTGCCCGTAGTACCTACGTCATCCGGTTCTATACGGTGAAGCTTTGTTTTTGGTGGGATGGGCTGCTCTGAATATCAATAGCTTCGCAGTTTCGGACTCACCCATGGTGTTGACGTACCTCAGGCGCTGTACCTATTAATCCATGCGGCCTATGATGCAGTTCGTGCACCCAATTCCTGGGATCTATCCAGGAAGTAAAGAGCGTAACGGGAGGACTCACTAGAAATTAGCATCAAGAAGTGACGTCATCATCGACGACACTATGGCTGAGCACCCCGCACTTTTTTTTTATTCGTTTTCCGTTTTCTGTATTTGTCCATGGCTCCGTATTTTTTCTATGTTAGCACTATAATTTCAATTGCTCGTAGAATTGCATCGCTTCCTAGGATTAATTGCTATAGATTTTATATTTGATTCGTTGTAGTGTAAATTTTTCGTTTATTGTTTTACAGAATTTGCTGAATATTGACTGTTTGTCCGAAACGTTCAATTTTATCAAAGGATGAGTTCAAGTATCTTAATAAAATGACTTTACGATTAGCGATTTTCGCCTTGCTCTTTATTTTAAGCCTATAAGTATTTTAACTGATTTCGCCAGAAAAATAGTCTTAAATCGTGAATATTATCTCTTTAGCGAATAAATTAATAAAGAAAAAAAGATACTAAATTAGCAATAAGCAATTATCTATGGAAATTGCAGTGCATGCTGTTGGAAACTTTCACAGCACTAGCGCCAAAATTTGGTCCCGTTTGGCGACCTGATTTAACTTCTTTTAATTAAAGCCTTATTTACACTTCATACTTAGTTCACAGGGCTCTGCACAGAACATATTTATTCCTAACCAACAAATATAAGTACCAATATAGCCAATTCTGTACGCGAGAGAAACAACAGTAACAGCCTATTGCTCGAACTTTCTGTTCTTGACGACAACATTTTACAGCATTTTGCAGCTCAAGTAGCTGGCCAGTCATGAGCGGAGGATTGAATGAAATAAATCGAAAAAATACGGCGATATGTTTAAGAAAACCACCTACGAAGGCCTGAGGTCCCACACTTAAACACTTCAACTCGTCGATGTGATGTCAATTTGCTACGTGCGGTCACGGCTAAGTTTCATTTTAGTCCTATATATTGAGTCCTCCCGTTGCATTCTTTGCTTCCTGGATCTATCGGTGTCTTCACAAACCGCCGTCAACTCAATCTCCCACTTTGTTGGGGAAATTGCGGGAATGTCTGGATGGCTACTATTTTGAACTTATCCAGTTGTTGATTGCACGCGGTCACGATAGAGTATGTTTTACTTTTAGTACATCAGCTCTCAATATGCCGCACATAGCAGCAGTTGCCTTCTTCCGTGCATCACGCGAGTTGCTTGTGCCGTGGCTGTTGTGTAGATGCGAGCTGTTCTCAGTTCTGCGACGTGTCCCTTTGCCTCCCCGGTGCAGCATTTCCCTGAGCCCTGAATTGTTGACTCGTTGCCGGTGCTGAGTGTCTTTAGTTTTCATGGTCTTTGTTCCTTAGTGCATTCACATTTTCTTAGGGACTTTATATTTTACGGCAATGCAAAACTATACCTATGCCATTCGTAAAGTGGTGTCTCCAAATATTCACCAAAATTAATTTTCCCTACAGTCTGTAGCTGCTGAGACAGGTGTTGTTACATTTCTGTGTCCAGGTATCCGAGATACAGTACCGTATATGATTAATTTCCCTAACGTTCGACGAAGTTCTTGATTGAAGTAAAGTTCAACGTATTGGCCCACATTTGCCCTGCAACTCGAACTAATCATGGAAAGTTGGCCGTACATGCCCCTGGCTGCGCTTGACTGCCCCAGTTCCTTCGATTTCAGAACGGTGAGTTTGTTCACTTCTTTTTTTTTGTCTCCCTATTCTGCATGTATGTTCGTACTCTAACTTGTGTTTTCATTTTCGTAAACAGGGGTGACTGCTACTGTGCCAGTTCATGGCACTCCTCGCTGTAGCGCCCCGTAAATATATACATGTCTTTTGTTGATCGTACAGTGATAGTAGAATAGTTCTCTACTGGTGGACCCGCGCGTGAAAAAATGCACGCAATAATCTATAAATTTGATTAATATTGGCCAGTGCGGAATCTTATCTTCCTTGACTTGCTTTTTTATTCATCACAAGAAAATTTGTGATGACACTTCTGCATTGATTGTACTTTCCTTACTAAAATATAGAGGAAAACGCTGCGACGGCCTACTCAAATTATCGTAAGCGATGCTTGTTTTTTCTGAGCAGTACACTTCAACTCATCTGCAGCTCACTGCTTTCCTCCCTTAGATGACATGTTAAACATTAACTATATTAGTAAGCGCTGAAACATCACTGAATTTCATTTCTGCTGCGTATCAAGAATACACAGTGATATAGTTTCAGTAGAACAATATTTTCGCTCCCAAGAAGTTAAAATACATAATTACTACGTCTACTAGGCTCAAGGAGCTTCTAATGGGAGGAGCAAGCCCAAGCACTCTCTGGGCGAGTAAACACATGGCTTTGTCACGTGATCGAAGAGCAAGAACTGCATTCACTGGACCCGTGCGTGATAAAATTCCTGCAATAATCGATATGTTTGCCTACTACCTACAGGAGGATTCTTCGGAATCTTCTCTGACTTACCTCATTTTCTTCTTTGATCCTCTGTCGTGCTCTCATCCTTAGGTCTTCTATATCGCAAGGCATAAGTGAAATCTTGAGTAAAACACGCCAATAAACTTGAATGCAACGCCAGTCCGGTTAGCTTATAATATTGGCGCTCCGTAGCAATGATACCGTTGATACCATCTTTCCAACTGAAATATCTGCTTCATATGAAATTCCGAAAATTTTAGCCTTTGAAGAGAAAACTGCTTCATCAAATAAGAAAAACAGTAAGCTAGAAGAAATGACTGTCTACTGCCCGTGAAGTATCAGCACCTCCAGAGCGCTTCGTCGAGAATCTGCCGAATTTATGTGTCGTGATATGGTCACCTAAGAGAAAAAAAGTTATAAAATCGGACTCCAGCAGCTGCATACATAGTTTTCCGATTTCAAGAAGTGTTTCAAGCAAGAAGTGAGCCATCGCCATCTTCTGCAACCTGGTCATCGATTTACAAAATCTGCAGCGTGGCTTATTTTTCGCCTATCTATTTCCTTCAAAGCGGACACGAATTAAATAAATACACGAAGCATATTATTTTACAAGGATTAGTGTCTGCTGGTAGGTACCCATTTAGAACTGCGTACCTACATATAATGTGTCCCTATATATTGTGAAGAATCCAATGCATGCTCTAGCAGCCAGCTGTCTTCGTACGGTACCCATGATACGCTGCTGTACCGTATACTTCGTATAAAAATGTGAAATGAAATTGTTTCTGATTTTTTAATTTTATGAATTCGAAAATGTTGTTTGTCCACAGTCCACACCAAACTTAATTTGATTCTGTTCATCGTCAATAATTCACCTAGAACTGCAAGAGGTTGCTTTAGTAAAATTTCCATATTACTGGTATTATAAAGTAATTACGTACTATACACGACGCCTATTTCAGAGTCAATCTCAAAAACTTCTATAGAAAATTAGAAATGAAGTCAGTTACTTTTGTTCAAACAATAACATGGGTTTGACGTATGCAATCTTTTTATGACACATGCATGGCATTTGTAGATCTGTCGTACGCCATGCAACTGAACGCTCGATATTAATAGATTGCTTGCAGAAGTAGGCTAGGTAAAGTCAAGGAGATACGAGAAGCTTGGTATTCATTGCTGCTCGACTTTGACTCCTAATTAAGAACACGTCACGCTCGAACCTTCTCACTATTTCTGCGCATATTTGCGCTCACAATATCTCCGGCGCTTATAGCTCCCGTGTTGTTATCGTGCTGCACCGCTGCTGCAATGCTGAACTTTTAATTGAACTACTGCGGAAGTTCCCAGCGTCGGAAACAATGCAGAACATTTTCTGTCGTTTTTTTTTTTTTTGTGCGTGACGCGCGGCCCCGACGTCTTACTCACCCTCTGCTGCATCCTCACTCGTGAGAGTGACACTAGAGCATAGTCGCATGGACAGTTGACATAGCTTTCTGTACAGTATTGACGTATTTTCTTCTTTTTAATCTGCAACTTTTTTATGTTGGCATTAAAGTACATCGTCATGCTTACAAGCTGTTCTGTTGACACTAAAGTAACTATATTGCTCATCAATTTTCTTTTATTCGCCACCCTTGTTTAGTTTTTAAATGCTGTAATTTGCTACATTTATCGTCGAATGTTTTGGGACCAACGCGCCGGGTTGTTTTCCACTGGCGATATAAATTGCTGCTGTTCGCGGCATTGCATGTTGAACGTTCTAGAGCTGCAAATAAGCCGTTAGCAGCTGCGGCTGCAATGACCAATTTCCTGGATTACACGCTGTGTGCGGATCGTTCATCGCGAGTGGAAGTGAACGTTTGTTACAATTCCTTCCTGCGCTGACCGCACGGCTGCTTGCTTTCACTTACCGAACGTGCCGGTCTACGTGCTCCTAGTTATTTCCGATGGCGTGTATGTTTCATATCTCATACTTGTATTATACGCTTCATGTAGCTCTGCATTTATACTTCTATGATAGTTATATATCGTCGGGACTTGAGTTCCATCAATAACTGCACTTGGTATCAGGTAGGTAAGTTTCTTTGCGATATTCGTACGTCGAAAGAGGACTACGACTCTTGAGGCTGATCGACGGAGCACGTCCTCGATCACAGAACACAACTCACGCGCTCTGGTACCGACATCCAAATTATGTGCGTCGCTTCTCAGATATTAATGCCTCCGTAATACTATGAAGCGCAAACTTTTCATATCTGCGGGCGCATTTGAGCGCTGCTTGCCGTGCTCGGCATGGAAGCATCCAGCGTATACAAGAGAAATGGCCGCACGGCTACTGGCGCTCCAGCTCCCGACGCCGCGGCCCGCCCATTCCTTCGCACTTCACGCTTTCTCGCCGCCGATTGCACGCTTTCGGCGCGCCTCAGCTTTGCGATCGCAGCTAGATGTCATTCTTGAGATTTTCGCTTTTATTCGTAACTCGTGCGCACTGCTTTGGGTGTGTTGCCAATACCTGCCATACGAGTGGGCTACTTCGATTCCATGTTTGAACGTTTCATTGGCTAAACTGGGCGCTACGTACAAACTGTACGTAAGTGCAACATTTTGCTGTTACACTCGCCAAACTGAAGGTTCTGAAGATTTGCAACCCATATTATTCTGGCCATATATTAATATTTCGATCAGTTGAAGGAAATGAGACGTATAGTGGCTGGTAGACAGCAAAACAAGAAAAATAAAAGAATAAAGGTCTGGTACCCCGAGGACGTTGAACAAATGCCTATTTCAAGGTAACAATAGACGCTCGTGATCATTGTAACTTACAATAATAACTAACTTATACGTCTAGTTTATGCCTTTTCCTGTAAGTTTGTGTGGATTTCTTCACGTGTCAGCTCTTCCTTTTTTCTGCGTTTTACATTCAGTTATGTTTCTTTGGTATTTTTTCCCAGATTCCTTACTTGCCCGATCTTAATATTCACAGGTTCTAATTCTGTACTACTGTAAAACCTTTGAAGCTTCTATACGGACCTTCAATTCTAAGTTTGCGAAGGAAATATTTTTAATTTGTATTCACTAGTGTTATCATGATGCTTTCATTTACGAAAGATTAGTTCCATTTATTGTTATAGGCTGCTGTGATCTTTTCCTGACGAAACTGACGATTTGGTCTTTGGTCGACTGTGTGACATTTTTTTCTTATATTTTCCACCTAAAGTTGCGTTTTTGCTGTTAAGTATTGTAGCTCTCACTCGTCTGTACAGCTCAGCTGATGTAGGTACCTACTTGGCACAAGTGTTGGCTGGACATTGAGGAACTGCCTGCCGCCTGCGCTCGTTTCCCTGACATGCAACTGTTCCAGCACACACGCAGGGCCTTTAGTACCTGAAAACTCTACAGTTCATGGAGCCAAAATGCTCTTGCCACAAAAAGTTTTGTGTTTATCATTAAAATGCCTAATTATTTTCTCAGCGACTGTGATGGCTATCTGTAGAATTTCTATCGTTTTCACGTTCTAATTTGAATAGCCTACTTGAATGAACCTTAGACATTTTCCCAAAGCGTTTTGTGCTTATGGGCGATCTATGAAATGGATAAACTTACAATTTAATTGGTAGTAAGACTTCAGGTCATTCCTCGTGATTCCTTATTGCTTTAGTTTTTGGCTAGAGCAGTTTAGAGAGCAGCCTGGCGGTGCCGGCCTCACAGCATCCTCAGCTGTGCCCATTACCTGAGTGCCACACACAGCTGTGGTGCCGCGCATGTGTGCTGACAGTGGCCACTCAGCTCGCAGCTGCACAGTTCCTCTAATATTGCTGTAAAAAGTGAAATTCGGCGTGGTGAGGGTCGGCCGTTGCCTGCATGACGGGGATATGTTGTAGGCAGTCACTACATTTTATCTATTGCGGGATATATTTGAGCTTCGTTATTGTGATTGTTAGCGGTTATTGAAGCGTACGCTCAGGCCCATTACCACTTACCAATTGGGCGCAGGTTAATTCAAAAGCGCTTATGTTTCTAGTAGGAATATATGAACTGTTAGGCCGCCCGTGGCATGGTTTTTGCAGTGCAGGCAGGGCTGCTGTGCCTGTAGAGCCGCGCTATCGCTGCTGTGTACGTAAGTACTTCATCTATTCGATATGAACACCTGGACCTCGCTATATCTGGTGCTTCTGTATCACAGCCGTGTATTCTGTTCGATAAGACATCGTTACCGTTTCCCTGTATCGTACACCCTCGTGTATTTTGTGCACCTCAAGTAGGTATCATGCCAATATGCCATTCATGATCTCAGCCTTCATTCGTAAGAACGACGTTGTTATACAGGTGTAGCCTACCATGCACACGACCAGTGCGTGTTGACAAATTTCTGCGGCAGTTATCATTTGCTGATTGATTTCATATACGGTGTAGCCTTCGCATACAGGTGTCTTATTTCTGGAGCTACCCAAGCGTGTGTGTGGCTTCGGTTAGCCACAGCAATGTTATAATAGCACTAGATAATTTAGTGTAAAGCGAAGCCTGTGCTTTAATTACTCATTGCATGGGAATAGGCCCCTGGATCTATCTTTTCTTATATTATTTCTCAGGTTACTTAAAGGCTTTCGTACGAAGAGTAGATATAGTAAAATGGTTCGAACGGCCTGTCGTCCAATAAAGGGCTACAATTTTCCTGGCCGCCATGGACGTGACCGTAATTACTTACAGATAATATAGTTTTGTCACAATGTTGAACAAAATCTACTACAGATAATTTAGTGCCGTCACTACCTATGTTTTTAGTTATAGCTAAAGATGCTAAGGTCGACTTCTTTTTCGTATTGCTTATGCTTCTTGGCAAAGCTATAGCTCGTTCTTGGTGATACCGAATAATTTATTATCCACGTGTGCTGATAAATCTACTCGATTATGGCTAATTTTCATAAATATCAACAGAGTGTTATTTCTATGTTGATCAGTGACGTTGACGATGAATTGTCTCCCTTGTTCTCTTCATTGGTGCATAGCTGTACCGGAAGTGTTCTATACGATCGAGGCATGTAATTGTCGCACTTCTGCATGGGTGCTGCAGAGGAATGGACCCGATTCGGTATCACGCTGGCACTGTTGTTCCTTTGAACTGGAACGCAACATATACGACGACCAGGAGCAGTTGCTGCCTCACTATTGCTTCGTTAACTCTTGGGCCATCGTCCCATATTGCCATCAAGATATGTGTCGGATTGAACTAGATACATAATGTTGAAATATTTTTATATGGTACCTATATCACCTGCTTGTATCCATTGTTGTTTCCTCCTTTGCTACCTTACGTAAACAAGTATGCTATATATGTTTCGCTTCAACGTTTGCGCGAAATACAGTAGATGAAACATCATCTTTGATTGTATTGTCAGTTCAATTGTGTGAACTTCTCAAAGATGACACTGTCCACTGGTGCCGTTGACTGTGTGAAGTTTGTTTGATAGTTTTATCATAACTGTGGGAATGCCGTTGTTATCATGTCCGTAAATGTGTGTTTGCTGAATTAACGTTTCTGATGCAATTATTGTGTAGTCTATGGCCTACCATATGTACACTACATAAATTGAACCACTCAAGCTATGCGTATAGATATGTATTCATCGTTTCCTTCACTGCCACACAGAGAGACAAGTGTGGAGCAACTTGTCTTGCTCAGCCGATTGTATATTCGACTCGTGTTATATTTTCTCGTGATATTATCGAAACATTTCATGCAGCTGTGGGTGTGTGGATCACTTATTTATTATGAAACCGTGTCATCCATTAAATAGGTCGTTGCATATGCCCTATATATCCATCCGTCGCTGCCTCGGTATCTTTCGACTTACATTGTTGCACGTTACGCAGTCGAAGTGTCGTATGGATCATGCAAGGACTCGCATTCAGTGAAATTACATAGAGATTATTTTAATAGTTAACTTTTTGCACTTATACTTGCCTGCACATCATGTATTGCTTGGATTTATGCGTTTATTCTTTGATGAATAAGGTCTGCGTGCAACTTCCTGTGGAGATTTATACTGAGTACCTAGTAATTTTCATTGAAAATGCTTGTACATAGACATTGCTTTCTGCACAGGTACGATACCTACCGTTGGATAAGGCGTATACAGCTCGGTAGGCGTGCAGTCGCGCCCGAGCTCATATGTGTCAACTCTAGAACCTTAACTCTTATAGCGCATTATTATTGTTATACGTTGTTATTCAGTATCAGGGCTATGATATGTGCAGTCTCTTAACGCTTTATCGAGCAGGTGACAATGTTTGCTTGCTTCCATCATAGTGATGTTCTTGTGCTGGCGTTTTTCAGCTGCCGGCCGGCCGGGTGCAGAGTTAAATAATGTACGTGGAAGTTTGTGTAGCTGGTGTTGTCTTGCAGTATTGGTGCAGGTTACTTATACCTACTCTTACACCGCTGCTGAGAGCGCTAGTCATACAGTTGCAGTGTCTAACGAGTTATACGTGCCATACGCTGTTCACTATATTTTGTTCCGCAAGAAGTGCTTCAATAGCTTCAGTACCTTCATGCTATAGTTGTGTTAAAGTTGCTCAACACAACTTCATTGCTTGGTGCACCTATGTATTTGCCGCTGCACGTGACCTGTATTAGTAGCCAGTAGCCATTCTGTATCGCTATTTGTTGATTAAGAAGCATCATTTGGAATAGAGCGACGATAAGATCCACATGGACGCTCTGTGGCCTTGTTCCTGTGGGAATTGTAGCGAGCCTGGCAGATGGTGGAGAGGAACATAAAGTACCGCAGCAAATGTATACGAGAGCTGTCGCCTCTGTGCCGCATCTCTGCTCCTCATATCAGCCATAGCAGCTGTGGTGCTGAGATAACACCTCCCTCAGCTCCCAGCACTTATCGGCTCTGCTTTCCCGAACCTTGCGATAGCTGCCAATCTCGGGACACTGGCTGTAACTCGCCTCGCTGGTGCCCCGCGCTAAGTCTCGAGGGAGTACCTATGTTTGCCCTGGCCTCCCTTGCGAAGTTGAGAGTGACCAGGACAAGTATGTATGCTGCTGTTAGGACATCAGATATTCAGTAATTATCCACTTCTGCAATGTACAGCAAGTGCCAGGCTTTACGCAAATTAGCAAAAATAAATTTAAAAATAAACGCAATTAATTACAATCAAATTGAGTAGGAATATCTACTGTATACGGAAATTTGGTGAGCTTGTTCATGATTTTTTTTATTTATAAGAGAAAATTCACGAATAAATGCTTATTTAAGTTCAGGGCATTCACCGGCGACTGTACACAAGCATTCAGTAAATTCAGTAATTGCGGTAAATGCCCTGAACCTAAATAAGTATCTATTCGTGGATTTTCTCCTGTAAATCAGTGAAAAACATTTTTCCCAACAAGCTCTCCTCATTTCCGTATATTCCTACTGAATTTGATCTTCGTAATTATTTGCGTTTGATTTTATTTATTGTTAATTGGCCCAAAGTCTGGCACTTGCTGTGCATTGCGTACTAAGTGGATAATTACTGATTATCTAATATCCCAACACTGATGTAGCTGCTTCTTCATGCCTATTGGCTATCCGTAATGTTGCAATGAATGTTTTTTATTGCGCACATTTATTTTCAATGAATTTTAAATTTTGGTTTCCAAGAAGTGAATTTTTCTGTATGAACGGTGCATAAATATGTTGCGGAGAGCGCAGGAGGCAATCAATTTTAGTGGGAATTTTCTTTATAATGAAGAGCACGTTTATCGATCGACTGTTGCCAACGTGACAATTAAGTTAGCCATAAGCTGTCGCCCAAGTCTACGAGGTATTTTCATTGGCTATGTTCTCGGAGCCTTTTTTTTTGTTTCGCAACGAAGTGTATTCCGAAGCTTCTATTATGCATAGTGCAAACGTTTATGGAAGTTTGCCAACCATTGTTTGCATCCTAATAAATTATTATGCTTCTTCAACTAGGCCTGATATTTTTCCGTCATAACATTCCCTACGTGATGCACAAATGACTACGTAAATAAAGTGACATCACTGTGATATTCCATACAGATTGTCATTTTGTAGCATAAAGCTAACGGCAACTAAAACGACCTCGAGGTGAGCTCTTAGGCGAATGTTTGTCGCAACAGTCACTGCTATGACGTTTCTTCGACTGTGCGTGTCCGGCCCAAAAGGAGTTTGACGAGCCAAATCTTGTATGGTGCGTGTTCATGACCGATAGTCGCATTGCACAGTGTGCGGAAGGCAGTAGTAGCGATGCAATGGAGGGACTGCTGACGTCGAGTGGGGAAGCTGACACTGCGAGGGAGTGCGAGCGTAGCGGGGAAGAGGGTCAGTTGCCGCTGTCGTGCGTCTGATGAGCCAAACAGAGAAGCTTTGAGTACTCCTCCAGACAGGGCAGTCTGTATGTGCGCCGCCTGACACTCTGTCTCTCCTCTCATCGTTCTGCCGTGTGCTGATGTTCTTATCGTCCGTCGTTCTCTTACTGTATCCGTGCCTGTACTTCCCTCTCTTTGCCTATCGTTGTAAATTTGGGGAGCTGTTAATACGAGTAAGACGACCCGGCAAATTGTACTTTAGTTATAAAAGCTAATTTTATAAGGTTTAGCGTCTCAATGACGAGGACGCGACGGGAGGTCCGTTGTAACCTGCCCGAAACTCCAGTCTTTAGACGACAATAGTTGTTTCCTTTTCAAAAGCAAGAGTAATGAAGGAAATATTCACGTGGTGCTAAGGATCCAATACACGTCACAACTTGATGCGAGGATGTGTAGCTCGCACGTCTTTCATGCCACCGTAACAATGCTCCCGACTTGGTGTATCGGGATCAAGGACTTGCACTTCCGCTAATGACGTCGTGCGTGCAATTGTTTAGTGTTGTCCCGGCATTAGGTGTACAGTGCCGCTGTGTTTGTGGGGAACTGCAACATCGTATTGTTCACCTGCAGTATGTCCTGACGACCAGCTCAATATTCGAGCAGATGCAGCATGCGTGATGAAATGCTGCTGCTAGCGTT
>LQNS02278091.1:17658067-17685592 GCA_001587735.2 Parhyale hawaiensis | reverse complement strand
GACAGGCAGTCGCCCTCCAGCTTGTTCCGCTAGCCTCTATTTTTATACACCTAGTAGAGTGCGTTAGCGACGTCATGGCCTCATTGTCATGACCATTCATCATCCTGTAATTGAATTATAACTGAGTCATCTTGTGTGTCTACAACTGTCACTGTGATTCCAAAAATACAAAAGATGAACAACTAACAATGAGTCGTCAGTCAAGCCTTTTTACGTAAATTTAAGAAGTTATGTTTCGGAACAAAATTACTCTTCATTAGTTCTTCCAAAAAGTCATCAATAGCATCTCCATCAACACGACAAAGGATCCAATACACGTCACAACTTGATGCGAGGATGTGTAGCTCGCACGTCTTTCATGCCACCGTAACAATGCTCCCGGCTTGGTGTATCGGGATCGAGGACTTGCACTTCCGCTAATGAAGTCGTGCGTGCAACTATTTAGTGTTGTCCCGGCATTAGGTGTACAGTGCCGCTGTGTTTGTGGGGAACTGCAACATCGTATTGTTCACCTGCAGTATGTCCTGACGACCAGCTCAATATTCGAGCAGATGCAGCATACGTGATGAAATGCTACTGCTAGCGTTTCAATTCAGGTAATTTAGGTCAAGCTCATTTTTCATATGAATTCCCAATTTGCGCTGCTGCGCCCTCAGGACCACGTGACACCAATCCCATGTAGCGAATGTGTGTCTTTTGAGTAGCACTGCGGTGCGTGTGCTCAGTGAGGCCTGCCTTCGTTAGCGAACAAGTACCAGCTAATCGATGACCTGAATGTTGCGTACAGCAGACCTCTGTGCGCTCGTGCTGAGGGTGGACCCATATACATACGGGGGGGGGGAGTGACGTGTTTGCTTTGCATCACTACAGAGTGAGTTGCTCTGTAGCTCATGCTTGGAATATTTTGACTCCGCTGACATAGGAATTAAGTACCGTTTTACTAAAAACATCTACTTTGAATTGATCGATCTACCACGGTCCTAATAGGCCAAACTGTTTTTTTTTATGCTCATGGTAAATGGGAAACAGAAAATTTGCCTGGATTACGATATGTTTATTGTTTAGTTTACTGCCTGCTGTTTCTGTTGCATACAACTACATAGGCTACGCTACCGTACGTCGATACATCGGATGCCAAGTTTATATTTATGCTTGGTACTCATAGATTTTTTAGTCAGTCACTTGCCTTCTGAAGAATGGCCCACTAGTGTTGATGCAATGCATTTATTGCCTGTGAAATGGCAAGAAGAAGTCAGATAGTTCCCATGGCACACAATTTCGCTCAGGGTGAGCGTACCGATCCCAGTAGTGTTGAACTGCACTTCATATGATAGCACACCTCTGCCCGCGACCTATGCAACCTTCGGATCATAGCATATGATGAGAGCGATATGCTAGCTTTAGTGTCTTGGATGCTATCAAATTACGATGATTCATCACCTGCTAGCTAATTCAAATATGAACAAAGATTTTGCGTTCTTTCTCACCTCATCCCAACGCTAAGTACCTAATATGCACTCACCACACTGACAGCGAACTTGCGGTGACTTTGGTACCAAACGCCTGTCGCCACGCTGAAACCACTTCTTTGCTAACTTATTACCTGCTTCATTCATTCAGACTTCAGCTACAGGCGTAGGATCAATCATCAATGCTTGAAAAATATTATCTTACCGTAGGTACTTAGGTATAGTGCAACGCACACTAAGACTATGTGAAAATGTTCTTCAAAGTTAAGGAATTTTTTGTCTTCCCTTTATATTCTCATTTGCAGTTGTACCTAAACAAGTAAATTGTCTGTTAGTGTTTGATAGGTTTATTACACACAGATACATTTAATACATTACAAATATTTGGCAAAGTAGTACTGTACACTGTAGAATTATGCATCTGCGTTGCCACTGAAAGTGAAACTTTTTAGGCAACACTGAGCAAAAGCTAATACAATTGCATGACGTACTCCTTTAAATGTTTTTTTAAGACATTATCAGAAACGGGATCTAATAAATACTCGGGAAGTTTGTTGAGAAGCGTTGTAATTTGAAATACTGCTAATAACTGTACGTATTGCTCTTACGGATAATGAGTACCGGTACAGGTTTTGCACCCAACCGTTGGGTAAGGGCTTCCATTGTATATGTAGTACATAAGCGAAGCACAAGAAACTGTTTTAACATTTCTATGAACAGGTCTAGAGTCCAGGCGTACTCGTGCACGATGTAGCTATTTAGCACTGTGCCAAGTCTCAATACAGAGATTACATTCGTTACCTCCAAGTTCGGTTACTGGCTGAGGAGATGTGTAATAGGCTTTTGTATGAATCGATCATTTCTATGTCTTGCATCACCGTGCTTCATTCTAAGAGTGCAGTATCTATACTCCCTTATTTATCAGCAACAAGGCTTATCTGTTTGCGATCTTGCTGCTCTTTTTAACGGCTTGGTTCTAGAGTGGGTTCGTTCTTTTAAGTATTTGGGTGTGATTCTTGATGATCTGCTGAAATTCTCCGGTTATGTCGTCAACCTTTTTAACAAATTATTTAAGACTAAAGGTGCAATTTATTCAGTGGCAAATTTTTTACCAAGAAAAGGATTATTAGGCTTGTATCACTCGCTGCTGTACTCGCAACTAATATATGGTATAAATATACGGGGTGGTGCAAGGGACAACGTAATAGAGCGAATTTCTGTTGTATTAAATGAAACCCTTAGGATTATATTGAATGGGAAAAGAGATGCGAATAACATACCCTTAATATCAACAAATTCGATGTACCGGAAGTTGAACCTGCTGAAGTTCAGAGATACATACAAGTACTTTCTTCTCCAGTTTTTGCGTAGGAGCATGTCTGAGGATTCTCTAATATTCCAGGAAAATTTTAGTCCGTTACTCTGTTATAACTATAATAATTATAATACTAGGAACAATAGGTTTGATCTACCATCAGTCAGATTGGAAATTCAAAAACGTTTTACAGGTTTTCAGTGCATAAAAGTTTCAATGAATTCCCAAACTATCTTGTTTTGCCGATGGCCCAGAGAACATTCAAAATCTTATATAAGAAATCACGTATTGACCAGTATGATTGTTGATGAATGACATGTTCCCTATGAGCTGCTGTTAGCTTTTGATGGGTTGTTCTCTTTTTGTTTGTCACCAAAGTACTGTGAGTTGCTTTCTGTATTCACCTTTAACACCTTTATTGTGTTAAAGGTGTTAATCTAAACTAATTGTATCATTCATAGAAATGTGGATGCGTGACTCACCTAAGCGAATATTACGTGTCTGAGTTCTCAGTTCGTCTGCCCATCGTGTCTTCATTCACAAGGTAGCTATTTACAATATAAATCCAGTCAATACCCACGAAACTCTGGGGTCTGCTGTCCACCGACCAGTTTGTGAGTGGTCCCGTGCGGTAACAACATGAGCAGGCTCACCCTCCACCGTTACGTGAGGGAGCGAGTGCCTCTGGTTGGTTGATGGCAAGCAGGCCTCGCTCTGGTACGGGCGGATGCAGCCATGTGCTGCTTGTGCTGTCGGAGATGGCATGTGGGAATAGCAGGATCCGGCCGCACAGACGCCAAACTCGCCAAGCGCTGTGTACGTTTGAGACGAGTCTGTGTGTGCGCATCACGGTGCGTGCGGGCGGCGCTATAGTCGTTCGCGACGATTTGTGTGCGTGTTTGTGTACGCAGATCGTGTGCGTGTGAGCGGTGTTCAAGTTGGTGCGCCGCGCTGCTCGCTGTATCGCTGATTAAGTTCGGTTAGGTTAGGTAAGGTTAGAAAGGTTGGGTTAGGTTAGGTTAGAAAGTTAGGCAAGGAAGTTATGTTAGGTAAGGGTAGGTTAGGTTAGGTAGTGTTCATTTTAGTGGTGGCGCGCGCAGCAAAGCTTACTTGAACGCGCAATCGTCGTGAACGACGATAGTGCTGCCCGGCCTCCCTCAATACGCCGCATCTTCTCTCCGTAATGGTGCTACTAACTTTTTGTCATTTCCTCAACAATTTTTCGCCACGGTCTACGCTAAACTTGCGATCGCTTCATAATCTTCGCTTAATGTTTTAAGTTCATCGCCCTCTATGCAGAGATACCGTACCATTCGTAGGCTTGAGAACATACGCTGTGAGCCACTCATCGCTGTCCACAAACGCCGTATCTCTTCTGAAGCTTAATTATCTACTATGTACTATTCCTTGAAACTGCCGACTTCACGTTTTTTCTCTGGGCTTTGAAACAAGTGTTTGTCCGTAATCTCTGTGGCTGCTTGTGTTCCTCTCTTGGGGGTCAGATTCCTAAATGCGTCAATCGGAACCCAGCTTCGCAGTCCTTACGCTGTAAGAGGTTTACCGTTCCTAGTGTGATTTCATTGACCGCACCATTCACTCTGCGTGTGGTAATCCGCTGATATTACTGTAACTGATGCAAATACATAGCTTTCTGCGTCATTTAGTTCTCTCTCAGGTCCAGTTGTATGCAATTGTTATACAACGGGACTCGCGACTACTGCAATGAAGGGTCGTGGCTGTACTGCTGTGCCTCATACACGATATGCACCGCACATACTCCAGTTATTTTCATATGCCCTTTCAACATTGCTGTGCAGCTACATTGCATGATCGTGACTTGAGACGGGGCTGCGGTGTCTCATACACTATGCACCACACCGGTCCACACGTGCTATTGTAATATTTATGTTCCGTCTGAACATGTCAATAGCCTTGCCCCTGTAGCACTTACGCGTGTTTGACGTCCTTGGGCACCAAAGCGTTTTTGGCCCTGAACGTCTCAATCGCTTTTCTTAAAGCCCACGCATTTTAATACAGCATAAGGAAAGAGAAAATCGCTAAAGGAACGGCCGTTTTCTTTTATCGAGCAGAGGATGGCCCACAAAACTGGAAGTTATGAAATCTAACAAAATATGAACTTCAAAGTCGGTAAAAATAATGTAGACATTAATGAACATAACTACCTTTTTTAAACCATTGAACTGGTCAAGTTTCAATGTCAATTTGTGCTGTTCCTGAGTTTTTTTTTAATTTATATGGTAATTTCAGGGATCAATATTAGTACGGTACCTAATCCCTCGTATATATAGTAGGGTCTGAGAAGGACGTCCTCTCTATTTGAACTGTTTATGTTTGTGTTTGATTTTGAAAAATCACCATTTTTGTGTGCCACCCTGTAGCTTTAAGCTACATTGGAACTTGATCATTCCATTATTAATAGCGAGACTGTTATCACCCATTGCACGCTCACTTGCTGGGCATCTTCGGCCTCGACAAGGAGACAAGGTCAAGGGCTTCGAAAATAATTGCGTGATTACGCCCTGCTCTGCCGGCTGCTATCTGTGCACGGCGATGCGAGTGATACGANAATAGCGAGACTGTTTTCACCCATTGCACGCTCACTTGCTGGGCATCTTCGGCCTCGACAAGGAGACAAGGTCAAGGGCTTCGAAAATAATTGCGTGATTACGCCCTGCTCTGCCGGCTGCTATCTGTGCACGGCGATGCGACTGATACGAAGTTGTGTACTGCGCACTCCTGCACTCGTCCAATATATTGCGTATAGCTACAAGAGATGTTCAGTTTAGGAGAGGAGGTAGTAGGGTAGTTAATGTTACGGAAAACTATTTTGTTCGGTACTGCTGATCTTATATTTCATCATTGAGCACCTGCCCAACCTCTGATGGATCAGTTCTCTCACCGACGTGGTTTGGTTCTTTCTGTCAATGACAGACTGTATTTCTTTCTAATGATAGGGATATTCAATTTGCACCGTCGATGTAGTGCAGAATGTGCCATATATTTATAACCTCATTTATACCCAAATCGTTCTAGACAGTAGGGTTTCTCTACGATAAGGATTTGAGAAACAGCATTCCAAGGTATTGAAGATATTAATACTAATCATCTATGTATCTACCCGAGTAAGTAACATTTTTGCCGGGGTTCGTCTATTATGTCCGACTGCTACCTATATTACTCAAAAATGATACAGATCATAAACTTTACCGGACCTGTTAGGAATATCACGAGTAATATATATAGGTGATTGTGGGTGGTAGGGTTCTGTCAGTCATCCGGGATTTTGTTTCTGAGCGAACGCAGAGTGTGTCTGCTGACGGTGTTTTGAGCGCCTCAGTCGTGTCTGGCATCCCTCAGGGCAGTGTGCTTGGCCCGCTATTGTTCGTTTTCTATACTAGTGACATATTCTTTTCGCTTGAAAACACGATGATCAACTATGCCGATAATTCCACTTCGATAGCAGTGATACCTGCTCCTCGCCTGGGTAATGCTGTCACTCAGTCTCTGAATAGGGATTTGTCACGCTTTAGTGCATGGTGCTCGGCCTGGACTATGAAGCTGAATGCCAGTAACACTAAGTCGATGATTATCAGTCGGTCTCGGACACTTGTACTGCAGCATCCCCAACTGGTGCTTGATGACACTTTGCTTCAGAAGGCTAGCTCCTTGGAGATTTTTGGTGTTAGAAACTTACTTTTGAGCTGCATATTAGGAGGTTGGTGTCACGTGCTTCCTCTAAGATTGGGCTCCTGCGTAAGGTGAACTCTGTGTTTGGTCACTGTCAGGTTGTCCGTAAATGTTTTTATGCTTTTTTGTTGCTTGTGTTAGAGTACTTATTGCTCTCCGGTCTGGGCTTCAGCTGCTGACACTCACTTGCGTCTGTTGGACCGACTTGTTAGTTCAGCCAGCAGGCTGTGCGCTGATAATGATCTGGTGAACCTGTCCCACAGGAGAAGAGTAGCCNAGCCGAGCTGTGTATGTTTTATAAGGTGTACTCTTTCACTTTGGAGGATGTCCGATGTCGAACTAATCAGTTCGGTCGGTGCTTCGTGCCCTGGTCGGCTAAGGTTTGGAATTTGTTTCCGGCATCGGCTTTTAGTCGTATTGGCCTGCAGGCGTTTAAGTCAGCTGTTAATGATTTTTGCTGGATTTCCTTTAGCTGCGTTTTGGGCTTTCCGGTGTTGCAAGGTGCTTCATTTGGGTTGTATCGCCTGTTCGTGGGAGCTCAAGCGTGAAGTTTTATAATAATAATATTAATAAATAAAGTTAGGGAAAGATCCAGTATAAAGAAGTCGTGAATTTTGGATCATCCTGAAATATTCGTTGGCATTGCTTTCGTGGCGGAGGTCTGAGCTCTCTGAGTAAAGCTCTATAGTCGAAGTTATTTTTAGATTTAGTGGTATTTTTTTAGCTTCAATGCAATTTCTGTTGCCTGTTTTTCCTTACCTATTTCATTTCTATGGATGCAAAAATCTATTGCATAGCATAATGGGGCATGGGGTATATTACTAGCATTTTTGAGAGCGACCCGCAGATACACCGAACCACTTGATTAATTTTCAAGAACAGAACTAAGGCACAGCGATTAGTCTTCGTTTCTCTTCTATATTCCTCACCGTCCGCGACGAAAAATGTACATACTTCGTGCAATGAGCATGAAATTTACTTATTTCAAAACACACCGTACATAGACCGGATTCATTTTTCTAAAGCGCTATTTTTAACGACCGAGAATGCTTCGGATATTGAAAGGCTAATAACCCTCGCAGGCGTTCGCTTAACTATCGATCACTTAAATTTATGAGTATCTTCCGAGATTCATTTGTAAATTCAATGTTTTATTTGCTCACTTTCTTTCATCCCTCAACTTAAGTGAACGTCCCGAGCTCCGCGTATCGGCGACTTTGGATTGTGTTTACTCGATCAACTCGTTGGCTAAGTTAAATTTCTCCCTGTCTCCCCCAGGTATCTCCATGATTCTGATAAAATGCACTAGCTCATAGAGGGCCGGTTAGTCTCGGATGCTCTGTGGGAATGGGCCTGTTGGTCCGTCTATTGTCTACTATTTAATCTAATCTAACTTGGTGAATACTGGATGAAGTACTCCCGACAGGGATTAAAGTATATAATGGAGCGATTTTTATGAGTGTCTGTGCCTTTAGTTACAATGAACGTGCATTGCACGAGAATTATGGAGTCACAGTCAATAGGAGTCTAACGGTGGGGAGTCGGAGTCGGTACACTTGCTGGAGCTAGACGACCATCCAACTCCGCAAGCTTACATTGCAGGTCCGCTACAGACGTCGTTAGTGTGCCGATATAAGTAGCCTATGTGTAGATGCTTTAAATTAACATCTCGTCTCACTCATCGGCTTGTGATCATCATCACTCACGTAAAGGCTCCTGCCAATGAAGCAGAGGACGATAGCCTAGTGATGATTCAAGTCCAAACATTATTTATCGCGCCAGGTAGGTACCTTTCTTCATTGACCTTGTGTGTCTCTGCGTTCGCTATCAACGTATTAATCCGTAGTAGGCTTTTTCATATTGTTTTTGTGTGTCCATGAACGGCAGCGAGACGCCGGACTGACGTCACAGGTACCTAACCAAAATCCGGTTGTGGTGGTCTGAAGGTCGTGACTGTTGCCGGTGGTGACAACTCCTAGAAATTTCCGCTCGGTCTGCGCTTGTATTTCTCTTCACACTGACAAATTCCCGTGCTGCTGTCCCATAAAATGCCGTCGGATAGATGTTACTGAGGACTGCTGCCAAACGTCATTGCTCTTGCCTCTGCAGTGACTTCACCCAGAGAAATCTGTAATTAATGACACTTGTCAAGACTAAAGAAGGTCTATAGTTCGTACCAAATATAATATTCAAAAATTAGAACTCTCAATTGATTTGATTTAATCGTCCAATGTGAGAAAGCTTTCATATTTCCCAAAACTTCAATGCTTAAAGCTCACGCAAAAGTCTACTGTACCGCGTTCTATTCTAGTAGAATTGTCATCTAAACTAAAGATTAAAGGTATTATATACTGCGATGCATCTTTCCCATCCTCCACCGACTCCCCACCTCCCGTACGTGCTGTGCCGCTTCCCTGAAGTGTTCCGCCTCTGTGGCGCTGTCCGGGGAATTTTCCTGAAACCTTGGAAATGGTACCTAACTCTCTTGCTTGCCTGGGCTCCTCTTGAGCTGCAGACGTTCCTGTGGTGTGAATTCGGCCATTGTTCATTGCACCTTTCACTTCTTTGTTAAATTATCAGCTTTACTGTACAGTTCACCGACTTTACGTGATCAATTTATCCTTCTGGGAGCGTGGGTTAGGTTATGTTAGTTAAGTTCGCTATCTTATGTTGTAATGATGGAGCGAATATCCGCATCGCGGAACATCTGCACCTTTTTTTTACTTCTGCATCTGTCGAGATGGTAACATCCGCAATTGCATCCGCGGATGTAAGAACTGTAAAATCCGCTTAAAGATTCGCTTCCGCGGATGTCCAAAAATTGACATTCGACCCATCACTTTGATGTTCTTGCGTGATCCTATGGGTTGTCGTAGCGTTACAGCTAGTCCTTTGGGATATTCTTCTTTTGTGTCCACTTTTTCTTTCTTCACTGGCAATTTGTGCTTTTCTCCCTCTTCTCTGCTTATTGTTCTACTACACGTTCGTCTAAAATGGACAGCCCCGTGCATGGGTTCCACGCTTCTGTCTAGTGTCTACATGCTATATGGTCAGTCTTCTTCTCAGTCGTCGGTTGCACTTCCAAGAGGCTTAAAGTACCCACTAAGTGCTCACTGTTATTTACCCTAAAATGTCGAGTCTAAAACTGGTTGTTTGTAGGAATAGCATCGTTTGAAACTGCCGACACTCGGTGCCATAGCTGGTATTAGCGTGCCAGGTGGACCCGGTGGGAGAATGTCAGTGTGGCTGCCTCATATGTGACACACCAGTTGGTCACTGGTAATATCTGTTAAATTTATAGTTTTTTTAAATTGTGTTTAGTCTTTTGATCTTCTTTCTTTCCTTGTCCGATGTGCTTCTTTCTTTTGGTGCGTCGTATAACTTGAGGTTCTTTTTTTTCTAATTTCCTGTTCTCATGCGATATAATCGTGTCTAAGATACATCCATAGATTCCCCCTATTCTCGGCATACAATCCGTAGCTATGAGTCCTTTCTGCTTCGTTTCTTTGGGCATTCCTTCATGTAATCGTGTTTTACAGCTATGATACGATAGGTGACTCTCGTAAACTCTGTTCACAATTTACGCCACACTCGTAGTTAGTTTTTCAATAGATGAGTACATCAAGTTGCTCGGCCTAATCGGATTCTATGAGCAGATTCTGTCAATAACTCTTTCTTTCACGTAGCTAGCCATCGAGTTTACCAAAATTAAAGATCCCATAAAGTCGCTGCGCTTTATGTCTGTGCTGACTTAAGTCTTCAGGGTGCCGGTATATACGCTAAATCTAATTTTGGGGCATTACGGCAAGGTATGCCAATGTCGCAGTGCTGGCCTCCCTTTGTAACGTCACAGCGCCTGTGACCATGGATACCGTTTTTGACAATGTCGCAGTGCTGGCCTCCCTTTGTAATGTCACAGCGCCTGTGACCATAGATACCGTTTTTGCCAATGAAGGGCTTATAGAGCTGGGTGTATTGAGGTTACCGGAGAAGCCGTGACACTAGTGACGTGTGGCCACAAATCCTGCCGTATGAACAGCCTTGTATCTCAATAACCTCGGCGCAGCTCACAGCCATGGCTGCGTANCTGCGCCGCACGGCTGAGCGATTTCGTTCGACCGAGTCGTGTGGAGTTGGAGATGCTCGCGCCTTATTTCCTGCCAGACATGGTGCACCTGGCCAAGATTGTTCTAATAGAACTCATTTTAGTTCGACTAAACTTCTTAACTATATCATACAAAATTGGATCGCTGTTATATAGTGTTTGTATCTAATGAGGCGGGAACACCCACAATATAATAATAATAGTAATAATCTCATCTGGGGTTCCACAAGGCAGCGTGCTCGGCCCACTTCTCTTTACAATTTACATCAATGATCTTGATGTAACGTACGTACCCTTGTAAATTCAACAAATAAACTGATGACATTAAACTATGCCATCCTATCAGGAATAGATTTGATCTACAACCAGGCCTCGACTGCCTCATGGCATGGTCTGCAACTTAGCAGATGTGCTTTAATGTCGATAAATGTTCAGTCAAGCCCGTTGGGCCTGAGCCCGAGATACCCCCTCCCCCAAGCCCAATTACAAATGAACAGGATAAAATTGGCTGCTGTCACCCAACAACGTGACTTGGGAATAACTATCACAAACGATCGACAACACAGTCATCAAGTTGACGAGAGAGTAAAAATGGCTAGCTGGTGCTGGGATTTGACTACCGCGAATTTTGGGTACAAATCAGAGGACATAAACATTTCTTTGTACAACGCGCTAGTGCGCCCGCATTCAGAATTTGCTGTTCAATTCTGGTCGTCACACGAGTGCAAAGAAGCCAAAGATATCGATAAAATGGAAAGAATCCAACGAAGAGCAACAAAGTTGATACCATACCTCAACTGCGAAACAAGCCGTACAATTGTTGCCTACGGGAAATGTGACTCATCTCTCTCGAGCCAAGACGACTCAAGGGGCAATTGATAGCAACATTCAAATACCTGAATGGCTTTAACGACGTGCTGACAACGGGATTTTTGACAGAGACGTTAACGTTCGCCTGCGAGACAACGGCCAGAAACTTAAGCATAAAGATCGAAGAACTACTCTTGGCCAACAATTCTTCCCAGTCGATGCGTTCAAAAATCGTCTTGACAAACATTGGGAGCAACAGCTTCCACAGTTACGTACTCCACCTCAGGAGTCCCAAACTCGTAACGGCCAAAGATGCCACGCCATGGTATTTCACTTTCTTTCATCCCCCAACTTAAGTGAACGTCCCGAGCTCCGCGTATCGGCGAAAATGGATTGTGTTTACTCGATCAACCCGTTGGCTGAGTTAAATTTCTCCCTGTCTCCCCCAGGTATCTCCATGATTCTGATAAAATGCACTAGCTCAAAGAGGGCCGGTTAGTCTCGGATGCTCTGTGGGAATGGGCCTGTTGGTCCATCTATTGTCTACTGTTTACTCTGATCTAACGTGGTGAATACTGGAGGAAGTACTCCCGACAGGGATTCAAGTACCTATATAATGGAGCGATTTTTATGAGTGTCTGTGCCTTTAGTTACAATGAACGTGCATTGCACGAGAATTATGGAGTCACAGTCAATAGGAGTCTAACGGTGGGGACCAGGAGTCGGAGTCGGTACACTTGCTGGAGCTAGACGACCATCCAACTCCGCAAGCTTACATTGAAGGTCCGCTACAGACGTCGTTAGTGTGCCGATATAAGTATGTATAAATGCTTTAAATTAACATCTCGTCTCACTCATCGGCTTGTGATGATCATCACTCGCGTAAAGGTTCCTGCCAATGAAGCAGAGGACGATAGCGTAGTGATGACTTAATTCCAAACATTATTTATCGCACCACGTACTTTTCTTCATTGACCTTGTGCGTCTCTGCGTTCGCTATCAACGTATTTATCCGTAGTAGGCTTTTTCATACTGTTTTTGTGTGTCCATGAACGGCAGCGAGACGCCGGTGTGACGTCACAGGTTACCAAAATCCGGTTGTGGTGGTCTGAAGGTCGTGACTGTTGCCGGTGGTGACAGCTCCTAGAAATTTCCGCTTGGTCTGCGCTTGTATTTCTCTTCACACTGACAAACTGCCGTGCTGCTGTCCCGGAAAATGCCGTCGGTATACCTATTTGACTGAGGACTGCTGCCAAGCGTCATTGCTCTTGCCTCTGCAGTGACTTTACGCAGATAAATCTGTAATTAATGGCACTTGTCAAGACTAAAGAAGGTCTATAGTTCGTACCAAATATAATATTCAAAAATTAGTACTCTCTAGTTTATTTCATTTAATCGTCCAATGTGAGAAAGCTTTCATATTTCCCAAAGCTTCAATGCTTAAAGCTCACGCAAAAGTCTACTGTGCCGCGTTCTATTCTAGTAGAATTGTCATCTAAACTAAAGATTAAACGTATTATATACTGCGATGCATCTTTCCCATCCTCCACCGACTCCCCACCTCCCGTACGTGCTGTGCCGCTTCCCTGAAGTGTTCTGCCTCTGTGGCGCAGTCCGGGGAATTTTCCTGGCACCTTGGAAGTGGTACCTAACTCTCTTGCTTGCCTGGGCTCCTCTTGAGCTGAAGACGTTCCTGTGGTGTGAATTCGGTCATTGCTTATTGCACCTTTCACTTCTATGTTGAATTATCAGCTTTACTGTACAGTTCACCGACTTTGTGATCAATTTATCCTTCTGGGAGAGGGGGCTAGGTTATGTTAGTTAAGTTCGCTATCTTATGTTGTAGTGATGGAGCGAATATCCGCATCTGCGGAACATCCGCACCTTTTTTTACTTCTGCATCTGTCGAGATGGTAACGTCCGCGGATGTCAGAACTGTAAAATCCGCTTAAAGATCCGCATCCGTGGATCTCCAAAAAATGACATCCGACCCATCACTTTTTTGTTGTTGCGTTACAGCTAGTCCTTTGGGACTTTCTTCTTTTGTGTCCCCTTTTTCTTTCTTCACTGGCAATTTGTGCTTTTCTCCTTCTTCTCTGCTTACTGTTCTCCTGCTCGTTGGTCCAAAGTGGACAGTCCCGTGCATGGGTTCCACGCTTCTGTCTAGTGTCTACATGCTATATCGTCCGTCTTCTTCTCAGTCGTCGGTAGCACTTCCAAGAGGCTTAAAGTACCCACTAAGTGCTCACTGTTATTTACCCTAAAATGTCGAGTCTAAAACTGGTTGTTTGTAGGAATAGCATCGTTTGAAACTGCCGACACTCGGTGCCATAGCGAGTATTAGTGTGCCAGGTGGACCCGGTGGGAGAATGTCAGTGTGGCTGCCTCATATGTGACACACCAGTTGGTCACTGGTAACATCTGTTAAATTTATAGTTTTTTTAAATTGTGTTCAGTCTTTTGATCTTCTTTCTTTCCATGTCCGATGTGCTTCTTTCTTTTGGTGCGTCGTATAACTTGAGGTTCTTTTTTTTTCTAATTTCTTGTTCTGATGCGATATAATCGTGTCTAAGATACATCCATAGATTCCCCGTATTCTCGGCATACAATCCGTAGCTGTACCGTATCCTTTCTGCTTCGTTTCTGTAGGCATTCCTTCATGTAATCGTGTTTTACAGCTATGATACGCTAGGTGACTCTCGTAAACTCTGTTCACAGTTTACGCCACACTCGTAGTTAGTTTTTCAATAGATGAGTACATCAAGTTGCTCGGCCTAATCGGATTGTATGAGCAGATTCTGTCAACAACTCTTTCTTTCACGTAGCTAGCCATCGAGTTTACCAAAATTAAAGATCCAATAAAGTCGCTGCGCCTCATGTCTGTGCTGACTTAAGCCTTCAGGGTGCCGGTATATACGCTAAATCTAATTTTGGGGCACTACGGCAAGGTATCCTGAATGTCGCAGTGCTGGCCTCCCTTTGTTATGTCACAGCGCCTGTGACCATAGATACCGTGTTTGCCAATGAAGGGCTTATAGAGCTGGGTGTATTGAGGTTACCGGAGAAGCCGTGACACTAGTGACGTGTGGCCACAAATCCTGCCGTATGAACAGCCTTGTATCTCAATAACCTCGGCGCAGCTCACAGCCATGGCTGCGTACTGCGTCCTCTGCAGCGGTGGGTCTTCCCTTCAGTTGTGGGCTTTCCGATTGCTGCTGCTGTCAGCCCTGGGCCGAACCTCGCGTGCGTATCTGCTACTGTTGGTAGTATTACAATTGATTTGTTAAATTAGCGCGCCTTTTAACTTATACGGAAGCGAGGTGTAACTCCGCGCGTGGTTACTTTTATTCCGCTTAGGGCTGTGTTGTATAAACTCATATTTATGTATAATTGTGTAATCTGCATTTACGCCTGGTTAGTGTTGTTGTTACTGTTTGCAGCAACTGCAATACACTGCGCTGGCGCGCGAATAATAATTGTTATAACTTATAAAATTGTTAACTTCCTGCTTATGCTTTGTGAATCAAAAGGCATAAATTTGTTAGTTGCACTGAGTAGCCTATAGTCTACAATATAAAGAGCCGAGGAAGCATGCAGTCATATATTTCTTCGTATACGCGCCTCTTAGCTCTTGCATATTCTCGGTAGGTAGTCGGTTAATTTAGCATACTACTTGGAAGTCATCATAATTGTTCCTTACGTCAATTTACTTGGGAGGTTTCCGATCTCTACCAAATAATGTTCGTAAACTAACTCTTGCAAGACTTGGTGTTACCGTCATGCGCGCTGCTACAGCGAAAGCAGTCTCGTACCCTATGCTCCCAGCCGTACTCGTGATCCTGTGTTAACGACAGAGCTGTGTAAACTCTGGCCTCCAGCACCACAATGAAGCCAGCCAGACTCGCGGGCCTGTTGTTCTCAAGTGTCGTGCCAAACACATGCCGTCCGCTTGTCTCATGAGGCTGGCGTTTGTCAAGTAGCTCCAATCCGCGTAGAACACTGCATTTGGAGTTTCTAGCTTGCTGATATGTTGGATTAACTCATTCTTTGTTTAAGTTCCCTTTGTGTGCATAAACTGCTTACATTTTTAATGATGTGATGAAGGAACGTGGCTTCAGTCGGGTAATGCTGTTGTGTTTTCATTGTTCCAGGATGAGCCGGCTTTTGACTCAGAGAGCTTGCAGTCTCTCTTCCCAGAAGACATTCTTGGCTGCGATTTCAACCTTTTCGATGATCCTTTCGTCAACAAAGCTGACGTCAACTTTGACCTTCCACCTTCTTTGGTGGAACCAGTCTTGTCGGCCGTGGAAAAGCACAAGGACGATGCCACCAGTTTTGGTAACGAGGGCACCATCGACTGGTCCAAGATGCTTCAAGATTCTTCTTCGGCCACTGATATCGCCAACTACGGTGGCGTGATGCCCACTATGGACATGCACCGAGCCCCAGCCGCTGCCTCCGACATGGACATGCATGACAGCATTGATGGTGTCATCAAGGACGAAATACTGGGTTCCCTCAGTGCTATATCTCCTTCCTCTCTTCACGCCGCAGAAAGCGACTGTAAGGTGGAACTCTCCCCGAGCCACTCCTCGTCTTCCGAGTCCTGGGATTCTGGAGTGTCAGCAGGAGAAGCCTCGCCTCCTGGTGTCGCTGTAGAACAGCAGGTACGGTTATGAGACGAGAGCTTCTAATTAGCGCTATATATATATCGTTTTTGTGTCCACACTACTTGGTCCACTACGCTATGCTTACGGGAATCCTATTTTTACTGCTTTTTAGAGTTGGAGTACAGTAGACTGTAGAGTTGAAAGAACATGGTGTGATTGCTTGGTTCTTCTGCCATACTGTTGAAGGGCTATATGTCCGTAATATTCCTGCTCCTGCATCTTAATAATAATACCATCTGTTTGCCCACAGCTTTCCCCAGAACGAGACTGCAGCTGGTCGTTGTCGTGCAGTCCCTCTTCCCAATACAGTGGGAGTGGCAGCAGCAGTACTCTGTCCCCTCCGTCCCTGGCGACTCCCCAGCACTCACCGTCCTCCAGCCCCATCAACTACCCCACTGCTCCTGCTGCTACTACTGCTGCTTGTCTTAAAAGTGAGGGGCAGGGAGATAGGTACACGGTTTTGTTCATGATAACGAAACTGCTGTGGTGAGTCAGAACTCGTTAGTCAAGAAGCAGACGATTTGCTGAACTTCTGTAGCAAGTGTCATGTTCTTGCAAGTAGTAGGCTCGCCGAATAAAAGAATCGGTCGGCTAGCACTAACACGTTGCTGTAAATTCGCATCTCTGTACATAATGTAAATAGATACGTGCGCAGTGAAGTTTTGTTCAACTAGTCTAACTAAATCTGTTATACAGTAGATACCAGTGATCGTCCGTAGACAGCACGCTGAGAACTTAGCTCACAGTAGCTCTGTAGCTCTGGGATGAAAACAAGATACCACTCAATGACAAAAACGCGATCACTACATTTTGTGAGGCTGAAGACACTAGCTCCAGTGAAAGAAGCGTCTGAATTTGTTGGTGTTGCACTCGAGCAGTTATACCAACGCTGGCAACCAGATTTCACGCCAAAATTGCGGTTGAAGAAAAATACTGACCGATCGGGGTTGTCGTCGTTGGTCTCGGATTGCCACTTAAAATAGCTTCGGTGGAAAGCATAAACTGCTCCTTTAACGCCGACGACCAATTGCTTTATATTTTTATAAGAACACTCTCCGCAGGCAAACTGTGCCCGCAGAATTGATAGCTAATTATTTGAGATCAGGTTGATAGAACGCGCTATAGTTGCAGGTTGCCACTTAATTTGTCCCATGAGCATAAAGTTATTTAGACTTGTTGTTTTACCCAGACCAATCCTGTGCATTTTCTATTATTTAGTGACTTGCCTATTTCAATCTATTACTATGTATTAGTGACATTGCGAGCAAAAAAACTCTAGAGATGTAGATTTTCGGGACCAAGGTATCTAGTAGCTACTTCATGATATATATGCTACACAAAACCAGGGCTTTTTATGACAGCCGAAATATTTTAAATCTATGCGTTTTTGGTTGTAATAACTAGGAAGTGATTTGCGTGTAGTTCATACAGCTGTTCACTGACCGCATTGGTGATCCGCAGGTAAGTCAATTATATAAGAGACGCCTGGTTGATCTGCCGATGTTGTTGGAAGTTTGACAGAGGTCTCAGCTGTCAGGAGTAAGGCAGATGGGAAAATCCAGCTGAACATCAACACCTAAAGTTAAACTTTATTTCGCTCCGAATTAGCTTTGTACTTTTATAAAATTAAAAAAATAGACTAAGTTCCTTAATGGGTAAGGCAATATGAGCAATAATAACAGAAGAAATAGTTTTATCGACTTCAGACCGAGCCTGCCAGCGACCACGTACCACAAACACGTAGCTACTAGAAGGAATGCTTCACGTTTTGTTTTCAAAATAATATGGCCTGACTGATGCAATCTGTATGAAAAATAGCATTTCACGTCTAAAGCTACATCGAGTTCCTGGACAACAGGTTTAGACGTAGGACCTTCAACAGGGTAACAAAGAATATATTAATAGAATTAATAGAGATACACATTTATTAAGCCTTACAATCATGCAGCATAGTCTCTTCGAAGGTTTATACACTTTTGTAGCCGTGTCATCCACTTGACAAAGCACTCTTTAGTACACACAAACAGATATAGTTTGCATTTCTGAATTTATCCTTACAGATCCCAGCAAGTTTTACTATCAGCTGAGCGAATTACCAAATGTCTCTTGGTGTGAGGTCAGGACTGTCAGGTGGATGGTCAATAGCTTGCGAATTGGTGAGCTTTGTCAGAAAAACTCACTGAGGTCGGATTTTAGAGAGAACAGAACCTTGCCAGAAAGCTAAATTCACAAAGCTGAAAAGTAGACCAGTTTGTGAGTACTCTGAGTACTTTGTCAAATGGATGGATGACACGGCTCCAGAAGTGCCAAAACATTGACGGAGAGAATGCCGATGAACTCTAAGGCTCAATAAATGTGTGTATCTCCATAATTTTGTAGTGACCCTGTTGCCAAAATTTTGTGAACGTGTCTTAAGTATGGCACGAGGTATCTTGGATCAGTGCGTTAAGGGCTTGAGTTTCCGCGAACCATTTGTCAGGTCACGAATAGTGCTATTTCAACGGAAGGTGATACCCATTTGGGTTATTAAAGAGTAATATATGATACTGATTGAGAAAACCTTGTGCTACAGCCATACGCGTGACTTGGGCTTGCCGTTGGTATCCATCTGTCATAGCCTATCGTACGTAGTGAATGTGAGACTGTAGTGTGGCTGGAGACACAGCTCGTTGTTGGAGCTTATCGCTGAGTACTGTGGAGGAAGATAAGCCTGTTGCTGCTTATCTGTGACGCTCTCGCTGCTCCCTCGTAATCACGTCCTGTCCTCTCGGCTATTCCTGGCCCATAAATTTATTCCGTACTAACGGCTTCTACAGCCGAGATACTCATCGGTTCAGTTGCTATGATTTGAAGATCGAGAGCGTTTTTTTTTTTTTACTTGACCTGTTAACAAGTAAAAGTACACTTGTGGGCCCTTAAAAATTGTGTTGTTTCTACGAAAATCGATGATTAACCCTTTTTTCTCATAGTGTGTTCTATGTATAGGTGCTACTTTCCAAATAGTGCCATATATACCTCTGGAGCAGGCATATTGATGTAGGAGAGAACGGGTTAATTAGAATGCCCCAGGACTCTGCTCTCGTTATGCCTCTGAGTTCATGTACGTGTTAATAAATAATTTGATTTACTTAAGCTGTTTCGTAGTGACATGAGTGTAAGACAAGAATAGGAGCTCATGAATCCTACTCTTTGTGTAGTTTTTCTTTTCCTACTCCTTTCGATATGTTGTTTATTTTAACGGGCGGAGCCGGAACATGATAATTTTTTGCCCGCAATATTTTTTGCATATCTTGTATATACTCGTATTTTATAATTTTTCCTGAACTGTCTCATTGTTTTGTTTTTCACGAATCAACTGAAGCCTTCTATCTGATGCGTAACCGAAATTATTGTTACTGCAGGGAACAGTCCGACGTCGTCCTCTGCCCAGTTCATCGTTCAGAAGAAGCCGAAATATTCGTTCAGCACCGTGACCGGCAGCACTAACGTCACCAGTGTGAGCGTTAACGGCACTACCATCAACGCTAAACCCGTGACCCTTCTCACCACCACCAACAGCAGGCAGGGGTCTCCTGTTGTCAACAGAGTCAGCCCCACCATCAACAGGTCTCAGATCGTCAATAAGGTCAATGACAACACCGGCCCGAAGCCTACCATTATCGCGACGAGCTCAGGCAAACCCTCATCCAAGAGCTCCCCCTCACCGTCTGTCGTAACCCTCAGCGGGGTCAATAAGACGGCCGGTATCATCAAATCTCCCTCCGTCATCAGCGTGAGCCGCAAGCAGTCGCTCGGTACTGTCCTCAATGGCAGCGCTGCCTCCACCGTCGTGGGTACCGTCCAGCCGTCCCAAGCTCACAAACAAGTGGCTGTTATTGCCCCGTCGGGGGAGATTGTAGCGAGTACCAGCTCCACTAACTGCACTCCCGTATTTAAGACTGTGACCGTTTCCAACACCAATGGCCGTCTGGCAAACGCTAACGGCCGCATCACCACATCCAATGGCCAATTCGTCATCCATCGGAGCGCCCTGCAGCCCGGCAGGATTTTCAAAACGGGACAAAATATTTTGGTACCTGTTGACTCCAAATCTATGGAAAAGGTAAGATTGTTATTTAGTATACGGCTCCGACGTACTGGACCCTAGATATTCATCGCTTGCTTATTTCTGTACGCACATGTAGCTTTAACGTATCACTCCCATGGGTCCTACCCTACAGATGTCCCTAGGTAGAAGAATAATTATATGTGGCAATTGTGCCCATTCGCTCACATGTGCCGTTAGCAAGCAAATACTCATTACTCCCGTATAGTTTCTTGAGCCATTTATTCTTAAGTGTTATTGAGCAGCTCAGAGTAATTACGTTGTTTTTATCTTCTCTAGACGTTGAAATATTAATGCACAGAAGTAAAACTGAACAAGGATCATATTAGATATTAATATTCTCTCGAGACTTATGATAAATAATCCTTCAACTAGCATCATGAAATTGATCAAAAGTTAGTATTGTTTGCACAACTGTCGACCGAAAGGGACTTCGTTGCTGTAGTAGAGCAGCGCACAACACGATTGGAACACTGCAGGAGTTGGTTCTGAGCGACAGATGTTACTGTACAGCAACACTGTCGCTACTCCTGTCTCGCTGCACGCACCCGTCGGCCGTGTTGTAATGTTGCGTACAAAACGAGTGCCGTCCTCTGAAGCTGAGCACAGTCTTCCGGTTCTTGTAAAGTGAAGTTTAAATTAGCGGGTCATGAAAGTGACCCTGTAGAAGTGCTGATGGGGCATAGGGCATTAAAATGTTTTATCTTGCGAAATCCTAGTATCTCCCTAAAGGCCAGCAAATCGAATAGTACCTACTTTCTAAAAACGCCTTGTATACTATGCAATAAGATGAAGGCTAACTAATTTTATTCGATCTTGCAATAACTTAATATAATGTTGATCTCAGTAGGCCTGAGCATAGGTAGCCTATATCGAAGTGATCTTGTAAAATCATTTTAATTTTAACCTAAATGTGATGAAGTGGATGAGTGAATATATAATTTGGTTGCGTGCAGCTGCGCACGATCAGGATCGTGTCGAACAAGACTGGGGCCGTGAGTACAGCAGCAGGACTGAGGGTGTCAGGCGCCCCCACCGGCGCGACCATCCTACGGACCACCAGCACAGCAGGGGCCGGGGTCCAGACCTTCGCTACTGCTGCCGCCAACAGAGCTCGCACCATAGGCCCCGCTGGTGTGTACTGCTGACTGTCCCATAGTCACAAGGAGGATCCTCGTGTCCCCCTTCAGGGCTCGCATATTTATACAAAGGTGGTGCAAATAATTGATGTTGTAAAGGGATGTGCCTCTAATTGAAGGCATTAACGCACTTAGTAAGTCTGCATTTCTCCTAGCAGTGGCACTTTTGGTGCCATCCTGAAAAATGGCTAATGTACATTGATGGGCTAACACAATAGACCGAACGTCTTGCCCCGCAACAACATAAACGGTTAGTAGTTGTGACGTCACTATATCCAAAACTTGCTTATTGTCGGTGGTGGGCCCGTTTGTATAAAAATGGTAGAGAGTAACTTGTTTCGTAGAGTAGGGAAGTCCTGCCCATCCAATAGACGTTGTATCTAGGGGACCTTGACTTATCTTTGCTTATCATCGTGCAAACGTTGATGCTGAAACCAGAGGTGGCGATAAGCTGATATTCTAAGAACAGGAGCTTTCCTTCAGTGCATAAATAGAAATATATTTTAAAATGTTATGCTCTTATACAGAAGTATATGCTATAAGTTTAGTCTTGTGCATGGTGCTTACAAATGCACCCGCAATTGTTATATGTACTGACAAAGCAATGCCAGTTTGCATTTCTTCCCTAACAATCCCTCTCATTCAAATTCAAAACCGTTCGTTACAAAATTAACCGTCAGTAAGGTACTGTCTCGCGCCCTGCACTAGTTCCACGTCTCTGTTCTAAATGTAAGCAGCGAGCGTTTCCTTGCATTTTGAGACGTTCAAAAGTTCCGCGCGGGTGCACCTTTGTCATGACAGGTTTGCATTTCTTGCATCAGGGCGCGTTTTTATTCATTTTGTAGCTATTTGTTGATGTTTTGTTTAGAAGCAACTGTACCTGCTTGCTTGGTTTCTCTCTGACTCTGCTCCAAATGATTTCGGTTAGAACGTTCGGTGCTGTCGCAAGAAGCCTTGTATGTGGCACAGTTTTAGCAGAAAATATGTACGTCACGTAGACCTATGTCGTCAATATGACATTTAGCCTCTTACAATATCTGTACTTTAAGTTCTCTCTCTTCATCATGCGCACTCTATGTCTTTAGAGTGGAAGTAGCTGCTTGTGTTCTTTCTGCATAATTTCTGCGCCGTTGGTTTCAGTCGTTGCCATTGTTAGTATTTTATGAAAGATCAGGTTCGCGTCTACAGTAGCTATACCATGTTTTTTATAGTAATAATTTTTGCCTACTGTATCCGTGTCATACATGTCCAGGTGTAACCACAACAGCGTCAGCAGTCCGCGCCAGTGGTGTGTCGGTACTCAAGAACGTGTGTCTGCCCGTAGAGAAGACAGACGGCACATGCACAGGACTCCTCGCTGTGCCTAAAGAAGAAGGTCTGGACTCTGACGATGAGCTGGAGCTCCCTAAGAATAACCAGCCGCTCGTGCTTACCGGTGAGTACCGTCCGGACCAGTTCTTTGTGGTATACGTAAATTTCACTAGCAGCAAATGCCCCGCTTGCTCTCTAATTTTCAAGAAGAGTGTGTAATGAGGCAAGAACGCGTAACTAGTTTTTTCTTCTTCGTAAATTATACGCTCATCATTAAATAAGTACCTGAGAGCTCCCATTTTACGGCGGTTGGTTTACACTGCTTTATAGTAATTTCTCTCACATTAACTACTGCACGAATGACTGTGGTGCTTGGGGCAGTCATACTCTGTTTGCTCTCTGCTCATCAGCGGCGTCGCTAAATATATTCTCATGGAACAGGCTAACATTTTAACCCTTACGGCGCGAAAACTCTGCTCTCGCGAAAGCTTATTATGAGAAGCTCATCAACAACACTTTATAGTGTTACTTAAGCTCACCTACAGTTTCATGCAGAACGTAAATAGAACGAACACTGATTTTAGAGGGGCCGTTATATATGCCCTCCCAATTTCCAAAGAAAAAAAAAATAGCGCTCTGGTATTAGTTATCAAAACTTTGCTGCTGCTGCTGGTGGTGGTAATTAGAGATACTGCCAGTGCCGAAAAGGTTAATTCATGATTTCATCTTGCCCTTCATGTAGGAAGGGCTTTGCATGTGTATTACGCTGTAGGAGACAGGGCAGAGCGTAGTCGCCCGCGTATGCTGTTGTGCAGTTGTCGATGGGACATTAGTTTGTGCAGCAGTAGTTTACATGTGACGGTGAGCATAGCTCGTAGGCTAAGTATGTATAGGTTCTAGTTATAACTCCTTAGCTCGTACGCAGGAGGTTCTTGCGATAACTGCAGCTGCTCGCGCTGCACTGGCCTCGTTGCAGCAGCAGCAGGTACTACCGTCTCTCTGCTTGCCGGCCGCCGTTAGGTCTTCCGGCCCCGCCGCCCGCCGCTTGCTCTCACTCGACTTTCTACCCCCGCCGCCAGCGAGCGTGTAGGTCTTATCATCTCGCTGCGGCCTGCAGCCATGTCAGCACGTTTTTTGTGTCAAATGGCTAAATTTTGCTCTCCTGTATTATTTAGTAGGTATACCCGCCACCGCCCCCTAGTTTCCTTACACCCTCACCCTTAAGTTCACCTGAACTATCAAAATTCTAGAGAATCGCTTTTGTGATTGTTTCCTACTTTTGTTATCCCTAGATCGCCTAGACAAAGTTCCGTTTCCGTTTGGCACATCTACAAAGACTGACGCTGGGAGATAGCGTTGAGTTCTTTGCACCCTTCGTCTTAGGGGAGTTACGTGTTTTTCTTCTGAAAGCATTCAAATTGTGAACTGTGTCGGTTGGTATATCGCCGCCTCTTCTGCAAAACCTCAGCATCTCGCTTGCTGGAAGTCACGCGAATGTAAACGTGTGTGACTGGTCCTCTAGCTGTGAGATAATGTAATGTGATCAGCTTGTTGTGTATTCGGAACTTCAAGCTTAAGCGCTCGATTTACCACTTTGGGCCCAGTTCCAGGCGTTGAAGGCAAACTAATTACGCTTGGACGATCGAAAACTCAGCCCTGCTTTTGTTAGAAGTCAGTGGCTTGTCGACGCCGAGAAATTACCGGTGGTGCTTCCCTTGTGGAGCATAGCATGAGCCGCAGGGGTAGGTTACTAACGTTCGCCCGTTCTGCATTACGGGGAGTAGTCCCAACAGGGGTCCATAAATTAAGGCAGTCTCAGATAGACCTTCTGGACGTCTGTCTTCGGTGCCCACTTTTCTTTTATCCAACTTCATGCTCCTACTGACGGTGATTTTCTCGGTTCTTCCTCTTTCGACTTGCGATTCCCATGCGCATTGATCCTGTGAGGGGAACCCTCGTGCATGAGGTTCACGTTTCTCTTGGCATCCTATATGTCCCTTCTTCCTTCCTCTCTTCAGAGCACAGTGTACGCTGTGGGTAGAGAGGAATAAATAAGGTGTATAATAATTTTTTGGGGCGTGAATATGAAGATGCTGTCGTATTAAAAAGCTCTGCCATGAGCAAGTACATTACACCTTCCAGATTTAACAAAAAAACATTAACTGTGCGAAGAGAACAACATGTCTTGTCATTATCGTCCTGCAAACCTCGTCCCGCTTTATCAGCGTCTTACCTTGATATTTCCTTGCGGACGCTGCAGAGGGGAGCCTGTATCACACCGGCCAGCTGTCCTTGTAGCAGGCACAGTGTACAGAACACCCAGTATGTAGAGTCATTGCTTTATGGAGCAGGTACAATGTATGAAATATCCAGCTCGTGGTATCATTGATGTAAAGAATGTCAGAGCGTCGAACTTTTCGCAATGCGACGCAGTCTGTGTATTTATATTGTTGTGTTCGAGCTAAGCGCATAATAAGAGCTATTGAGGATATCTGTCGTGTCATTCGCTAGCATGCGTGCATGAGACGTTCTGGCCGATATATCATCCTCTATTTTTAAACTTATCATTATCCAGACTGCCGGAATAAAGAATACTGCAATAATGGTTTTGAGGAATGATTTCTTACTCTTCCAATTAACCTAACCATAGACCACACAATACTGTTTGTGTGGACTATGACCTTACATAAATAAAGTTTTGTTATGCGTCTGCTCAACGAGAAGTGATACGTATCAAAGTGTGTTCGATAACTGCACCTGTCGTCCTGTATCACAGTGTATGCTGTGGATTGGGAAGTTTAAACTAGGTTTATAATAACAATTGTAAGTGATGATAATTCCGATAACTACTTGTGTACGTGCTCTATCGCCAGGCGATTGTACGCCAGTCATCCAGACGATGTAATAAACTAGCCTCGTATACCTTAAGTGTCATTGGAAGATTAAAAATATACACCTCTCGTTTACAATCGTCTCGATGCGTGTTGAGCTCAACGTATTACGCGAGATGTTGGCACTGTAATGGCTTCGTGGTCGTCTGTGCTCCCTATTTCGGCTGTACCATGGGCTTAAGTTATTACCTGAGCCTTTGTCGGACCTGTCGTAGTAGCCATAGAGTGCCGGTGCGTACGTGTCTTCTGCCACGACGCTGCGATAAACTTCTTCCTTTGAGGACTTTCTGTGTCCAAGTTTCCTTCTCTGGGTGGCTGCTGTAGCTTCTCGGGCCTCGAGGTATACTGAGGGGCCAGTGTGATGTCTAAAATGCAAGTTAAGCTTGATACAATGCGATGGATCGTACTTTGGTCACGTTGCTTGGACGAAACTTTGCAAGATTTTAAGTCTCACTGTTTACTTAAGAGCCTGAAGGTGATACTTCTACCTTTTTATAATGTTTAACTTTATGTAGGTATATCATGCCATGTCTGATAGAGCGACATGTAATAAGAAATACACTCGCCTGCGTCGATTTATGTTTCTTTGCCTAATTGCGAAGTCTGTACAAGTTGAATGAAACGGACAAAATATGGACGTCGGCTGGATGCAAAGATATGCATGCAGCTGTCCACGAGCTGCTATGAATGTATAATGAATATTGAGCACAACATGTCCAGACTACGAACATATGCATCAATTTTCGCATTAGAAAACACTTATTCGGACCTGCCACGCATTGTTTCGTTAATGGTTCCCTGCGAGTGGAGCTGACAATAACACTTGAGCTCCATACCGCTCATTGAAATAGTGTTTATCAGCTATATTATAAACTTGCGTTGTTTTGAAAAGTGCGTGCAAAATCAGTCAACTTTTAATACTGTTTCGTTGCTTACGGAGAACCAATGTCATGAACTCTTGCTAAAATGCTTAGCTAATTTTTTCTGTAACCTAATCATGAAAATATACATTCATGCAGTATAACTGAACTTTCTTTTGGTTGTTATTTTTGTTAAATACAGCTATATAAATTTAACGTGATACCACCCTTCAAAGTCAGCGTTGCCACGTACACCTCTGCCGATGTACTCTACACTACATATCATTGCCCTGCCTTACCAGTCGTAGCAAAGGAGCGCCATGGCACACGCTGATCAGTTCATTATATCCGGTCGTGTCAAATTTTGTAGATCCTTGTTGACATCGACGCTGCACGTCCTGCTCTGCTCCCATGACTTTTTTTCATTTTTAAGGCCGTGATGTGTTCTACTGCTCCTGCCAATACAGATCCTAGTTCCAAAGCAACGTTAACGAAGTGTTTGAAAATTAGCACGCATGTCCGTGCAATGTTACGATAGATTACCTAGGCAGTAATCTAGGTACATACTTTCATAAAACGAATTAGGTAATCATTTCACAGCGGCTTAAGGGGGTCGTTTACAAATTTTGGAATTTTCTTTATTAGTGGTCCGATCTTACTGAAATTTTCACATAATATGTAAAATTAAAAAAAAATCACTTTTTATTCGTGTAATTTTTTCCATTTAGGCCTTAGTTTTTTATATATATGTATATATATAATATACATATATTTATTTTAAAAGAATAGAACTGCCTCAATTTTTATGCTAGAATAAAAACAAAGACAGTTTTAAAATCCTTGAAAAATTCCCTACAACAATTACGTTTTGAAATTTTCGTTTTCTTTTTCGTTTTCTATTGACATGAGATTTTAGATGGGTGACTGAAAGAGTTCAGTCACCCATCTAAAATCTCACGTCAATAGAAAACGAAAAAGAAAACAAAAATTTCGAAACGTAATTGTTGTTGGGAATCTTTCGAGGATTCCAAAACTGTCTTTGTTTTTATTCTAGCATGAAAACTGAGGCAGTTCTATTCTTTTTTAGTCTGAAAATGTAGATTTTTCAATAGAGGCAATTTTATGTTTTTTTCGTTATAAAC
>LQNS02278091.1:17623126-17647213 GCA_001587735.2 Parhyale hawaiensis | reverse complement strand
TATCGAAGCTGCACCGTGTATTGCCGCTGGTTATCGAAGCTGCACCGTATATTGCCGCTGGCTGTCGAAGCTGCACCGTATATTGCCGCTGGTTATCGAAGCTGCACCGTGTATTGCCGCTGGCTGTCGAAGCTGCACCGTGTATTGCCGCTGGCTGTCGAAGCTGCACCGTGTATCTCTGCCAACCTTCGGAGCTCCGTATTAGCTCTCTGTCGTCAGAGCTGCATCGTGTGTCGGCTGCAGCTGTCACAGTTACACCAATTTTGCCGTACGGCGAC
This sequence comes from Parhyale hawaiensis, assembly GCA_001587735.2. NCBI lineage: Eukaryota > Metazoa > Arthropoda > Malacostraca > Amphipoda > Hyalidae > Parhyale > Parhyale hawaiensis. Next base: position 17,646,935 of record LQNS02278091.1, on the reverse strand, counting down.
TTCGTAGAAGACTCTAGACTGCACGAATGCCAGTGGCTCTGATCGATGAATGAATCATGAATTTGTCATGGAACTTCTCTGTGACTTTTGTACTGAACCATGATTTCCTCGCGACTTTAGCTCGACTGCAATATGCAAGACATTGATCATATATCAATATATGAATTATCCAGGAGTGTTGGTCGTGTTTTTATTTTCTACTATGCTCATTTCATTTGTTTCTTTCTGTACCTTTTCATCTCTCTCCGGTAAAATCACTGATGTATGCCAACACGAAATATCTATGTATTGTTTGCTTTTTCCTTCCCTTTTTTGCGCTCGAGCGCCGCCAAATTCTGGGTATGTTGCAAATATACGATAATCGTCGGAGCTGCAATCTGCGTTCCGTTGCTCGTTATCTCTTGTCTGCGAACTGGAACAGCGTTAATGACTGTATTGTTGAAGGAGCTTTGCTTTCCTCAATTGCGCTTGCGCTTGTCATTCATGGATCATTTGCCTGCTTTGGACGCCTGGAATCTGTTCTTAGGCACCTACGGATGCTCCCGTTACGCTCTCGGCCATGGAAATTTATTGCATTTGACTACAAACTTGGTCTCTGCGCCGCCGTGGCGTAGAAGTCAAATCTCTGTGCGGCGTCTCGCGGTCTCTGGGTCAACGCTCGCTGCACGGAATGCTGCTCAGCCGCAACCGCCGCTGCTGCTGCTGCGCGCCTGGACTCGCTGTGCTGTGCTGCGTTCCAGCCTTCGTGGCCTTCTTGGAACAACTACGTAGTGCTGCCGAGGTGGGATTTTCTTCTAATTTCTACCCTTTCTACCGGTCGTGTATTGATTTCTACTGTAGCTGCGCGTGCCTGTGTTTGCTCTAACTTTTGATATCGCCGTTTCTAAAGCAAGTCGACGTATAGACTCCGAGTGGAGATTTAGGTAAATATCTATCGTCGCCACACCTCCTTCACCTTTGCTGTTGTGCATGTCGTTGCGAGCTCCACCGCTTAGCTATGTCTGTTAGAACTGCTCAGCCGTGTCGCATCCAAATTTAAGTTCTACCGCATTCGTTTACGTGATGAAAGTTGCAAAACTTACTGAATTTTCTCTAATTACTATAGTTTGCTGTTATTTTTGACGCCGAGGTGAACTATTTACATGTAATGCACTTACGTTATACTCCCCAGTACCAGCAAACATTAAATACTGCTACTGACTTCAGACACAATCCAAGATACGACACACGTGCTTGCTGTGAATGTCGTCGAGTCAACTTTAAATTGTGAAAAGGCCAAAAGATGCGATGAAATCGTCTAAATTCACTGGCCGGTATAATATGTCGCGCTACGTCCACAATATTGCCTATCCTTCGACTTCGTAAATTTGTGTATTCGTATTGCCACCCAGTCTTTCTGGCTACGTTGCCTTCTTGCATACCACTCACTGTTCGCTGTTGACGCTCGCCCCTCCTTCCAGCGCTAGCCATCAGAATGCCCCAGATTCTTGTACTTGCTGCAGCATCCAGCTCCGATGTCGCTGCTGCTCTCTTTTACATTTTTCCCATTTGCTGCGTTAGATAAACGAGTCTTCTTTGCACACTAGAGCGTTTCACGTCAGCTAGCGTGGTACGTTGGGTAAATAACAACTCCATTTATAGAGTATCGAATGCCTGTTGATGTCCTCATGTCGAATTCCGTTGCAAATTCTAAATATTATTGTTAGTATATATATCCTTGTATCTATGGTCTCGATAGCGAGGAAGTCGTGTGAAAGCCAGCCAGAGCCGCGTAGCGAAGCTGTTCATTCTTTTCAGCCTGCAGATCAGAATATAATGATATCAAAATAACTAAGGTAACTTTCGTCCGAAACTTGATACCGACTTACAAAGCAATGAACTATGAGGTATCGTTCGTCCGAACTTGGCACCGCCTTTTAAAGCTAGAGGTTGGTTTGGGTTCCCTTCACAATAGCGCGTCATTGTTCTCGTCAAAATTTCTGATCTATATCCTTCCAGTTCTCCCGATTTGTGACTGCCTTTATGACTGAAGGGAACGAACGTATCGCCAACTCTCTCAAACTCGCCATGCAGACCACCGTTGCCGCCGATTTCAAGAATGTTTCCTCTAGGCTCGTCCGCGTCACTGCGATGGCCATGGCTGCTGAACCCTGATAAACGCACCGAATCTCTGGTGACGAGGGATTTGCTGCAGCAGCTATATCTCTAAAACACGATTCAGCTGCCGTGTGTTTCCTTTGTATATTTATCAGAAACGTTGATATTTGTGCAGCTGTTGGCCAATCCTTTTTTACAGTTAGTCGCTGAAACACCTGTGCGAGTAACAGAAGTTGTTGAGTTGTGCCTGTGTGTCTGGTGTCGGAGCGGGGTACTGAGGCACCAGCTGGATGCTGCACTGGATAGGTGAACCAGCCAGCCGACACCGGCCGGTACAGAGACACCTGAGGCAGATGTGCGCCCTGTGATGAGCGTACTGTACCTATAACTGCCGCTGTTGAGTCTGTACCTCCTGCTGAGCGGGCTGGATCCTGAAGCAGATGAAATTCTACACGAAGATGGAATTAAGATATAGCATGGCCAAATCAAAGCTAATACCTATACCATTTAGATTATCAGATTCCTTGTCTACCGTAGTAAAAAAAACAGCTGACACATAACGTAGTGGTTCCGGCCCTGAGCCGAGTAATTAAAATGAAATTATTTCATCTAAGTGTGCCGTTAATCTTGTTGAAGTCGGAAATAATGGGACAATACCAATATAAAAACGAAGATGGAACCTCAAAAATACAGGTATTGCTCGATGCACACTATTACCTGAACCGCTCAGGTATATGGTGCAGTGTGTGATTTGATTCATAGATTCCACCCGGACTTCATCTCCGGGCATGTCAATATTCGCTTGTGTATCCCTAAATTAAGTCATTGTTGCATCCCTACTGCAGTGGAAATTGTTTTGTGGCAACATTTCACATGTTACTACCGTTAGCTGGCGACTAATATTTTTTATGAATTTTGTGCATGGTACAGAAGCGCGTTAATTTGTCATGGTAGCGATATTCTATAATCTGATATAGAAGGGCGCTTCTGTCTAGCTCTTGTCCTTTAGCATTGTGCTACCCTTTGTAACAAGCATGAAAGTACTTAAATTGTGAAGCAAGCTGAACACCAATTGAGTTCGTAGAAGTAAGTAAAGTGAAACCGTTACAATTCGATAGCCTCGGCTTCATAACTATTTACTCGATAGACTGAACTAATCCTATATGAGGATCATCTAAAACTGCGGCATCTCATATGAATATCATTGTTTCATATGTCTGCTGTGAAGGACTCTAGAGGGTACCTATATTGAGCTAAATTTCGTTTCAGATATTAATGTTTGAACCGTTTCGGTATTTTTTGCCGTACTCGACTTGTAGCGAACTCTTCTGGTTGGCCTACACTTCCGACGTCTACACAAATGGCTCTTTTGGATTAAATTATTTTGATCGTGTTATAAGCATGCGGCCTAACACACTTTGGTTTATTTTTAATATACGCTGTGTTGGCTAGAAAAGTTCTCATATTCTATTTATGTTATTAGAAATCGCGCTCACTGGGACACCTCATAGGTTACTTTAGGCTTTCCTGTAGACACACGAGGGGAATTAAAAAATTCTGAGACGGCGACGAAAATTCTCACCTGAGCTCATAACGTTCTCTGGGGAACATGCGAATATGTGCTGACCTACCCAAGAGTGAGATCAAGTTCTCCACCAGTTGATCCTAACGACTTTTATCGAAGTTGTTTGAATTATTAAGGCAGGTAAATTAGCAGTGCAGCCGTCTGATGCTGGCGCCAGGCTAGTGCCTCTTAGGTCACTGGAAGTAGTACGCTTCGTATATACTTTTGAACTTTCGCGAAGTTTGGCGTCAGTGTGCTGATATGCGTTGTGTTCGGATCAGGTGAAAAGAGTGCGAGATAATTTTTCATATACCCATGTAAGTTGATATTATGCCAGGCACTGAGGCCAGTATCTCGCTGTTGTGATCGTAGGTATTTGTTGTGACTGGAGTGATGCCATACATGTATAATGATATAGTGTGGCTAAAGATTAGCTCTCACATTCAAGTCAGTTCAACATAATTGGTTCAGCAATCTCGCTAGAAGCGAAAATTTCTTTCGAACTCTGCAAAGTCCCCTCTCTTGTATGCCTTTTATACCCTTCTAATTTCATATTCCTACAGCTGCACGGTGCTGTGTCATGTTCTTCCTCCTTTTTCCCCAAGTTCCCAATCAAAAATTTATAGGCATTTATCCGATGTTATCCGATACCCTTCACTACTTACTCGTACGCAGTCGATAAACGCCTATAAATTTGCGATTGGGTTCCTGTGCCCATACGCGTCGGTCCACTGTGGGAACACTTCAGTGAATGAAATCCACCTTTCTCTTGGCATGCGATTGGCTTATGTCTCTTCCTATTCCTTTCGTAGCGCAGCTATATTACGCTGCACTAGGGAGACTTGACTAAGATATAAAATATCGATGGGGCTCAATACGTCCACATCGGGACCTATGGTTTCGGTCACTTTAACCTGCTCGTCATAGAAAGCGCAATTAACAACAGGGTTTCTCTTTGCTTGTGTGTTGTTAATTAGCACAGTTCCTCAGGTTGTGTAAATTTTTCTCTTGTTGGATATTGGGGAGATACATTAGCAAATGAAAATAATTGAAGTCTTAAATAAGTAGACGCTTCTTGTTTCAGCGTCTGGATGACTTGGTGTAATAGAAGCAATTCTAGTGCCCTCTGTTGACATTTATGGTAACAGTCTCGAAAATTAGTCAATTTAAATAACTAGCCTACTCTAGCTAACTCATTAATGTCTCCTAATATGATAATATTAAATAGTTAGCACATTTAAAGATTACTTCATTTTCAATGTTTTATATCCTCATTATTAGGATAGTGATGATACTGAATAGGTCGGTATAAACGAAACGCTCGCTACAATGAACTAAGCTAGTTTGTATAACGAGACAGTTTGGTGAATTGGTCGTTACGTGCGGCTGGTCGTTTTAACCGCTGGTCCTATGTAGCGGCATTGATTTTATAATATTTTATCGTTGTATCACATATGCCTTCTTGCGTCACACTTAGTGCTCTGGGTTCAAGTTTAAGCTAGGACTATAATAATAGCAATGACAGTGCCTTGCGTTTTTATTGCACGTTATGGCTGTGACTGACTCTATGCACTGCCACATACTTCGTTACTCAGAGTCTAATTTGTTCGGTAATGGTCCACATTACTGGTTCGGACAAATGGAAAAAATTGAAAATTTGGGTAAGGAGTGAAGTAAATGGGGTACTGCATGTACTTCATGTGTCACTCAAGGACGTATCTTATGTACACCTTGGAATTTCGAGCTGCAACTATTCGCTCAAATAGGCCTAACTAGTTCGTTTTGCTGTAGTTCTTCATTTTTAATTAACTCAAAAATGGGTTTATTCGAGTAGCGGGAATAGCATGACACGGTTTTTAGTTTTTGGTGAATACTTTACCAACTGAACGCAGTACCTCAACATAGCGCTTGTTATTGAGCATCTGGTAACAAATATGTACCTTTTTTTCTGTATGCTAAAATCTGTCAAGATGTAAGATTCCGTAACCTTTAAAATATATTAATAATTATATAGAAATGGCTCCTTCGACGCGCAATGTGAAAAATATATTTAGGAATTAAGTAACCCAACATCCCGTCGGTTGATTGTCCTATTGTCTGTTAGATGCCGAGCTTTGTAAAAAAAAAAAACCAAGGTAGCCGGAGCGGTCCTGATCCAGGTACAAAGACCCTTTGTATTTTTTTCTACTTCTCGTCTTTTAATAAGCCTTACGTGCTCCTCAAGTTAAGCTGGTAAGAAGTACTGCAGGTACAATTTATCGTTCTTATTGTGCGTTGTACAAAGCGGTATTAATTGTTCTACAATTTAGTAAATTTATGCTGTAGAGAGAGGCGCTTTACACGGACTTGTACACGTACAGATGAGCGGAAGAAGCGAATGTCTTAAAACTTGTTGTTTATTGCTTCGAAAATGGAAAATTATTCTATTCGTGTTTCTTTTTACGTTAAAATTATACCTACATAATATGGATTTATATGTTTGAGACATTACTTTGAGGCATTTGAATGGCTTGAACGTCTTCACATACCCAGTGAAGTCAACCTAAAAATACCTAAAAGAAATGAGTACTGCATGTAACCTCTCTTTTAGGGAAGAAAAATTTGGTGAATTTCATGGCATGAAAAATTATAATTGTTTGAATTATGATAAGAATGATGAATATAATCCGAAAATTCGAAAAGCAAATGGATGAAAACCCATTGTCACGTGTCATATTGTCATGAAAAGTATATTTCTTGTAGGCTTGACGAAATATTTCTAATTTGGAAATACATTCAAAGATTGAAATTATATGATAGAATTACGCTTGTAAATAATTTTTGAAAGTTTATTTTTCGGTGTAGCTTCTGCAATGATCAGGAGCTGCAATGTCAAGTTTCTTGCTTAGATAGCCTTGGGCGTCATAACCTACAGAGTCGCTGGTCTGGGCGCTCCTTTTGCTGCACCTACGATCGCCTGTTTGTCCTACAGCTCGATAGCCTCTTCTATTCATCCCAAACCCGGACAACGAAAATCTTGACGTTAATTTCTTGCAACTAATAATATTTTGTATGATAGAAAGCATCGTAGAGAGTAGACAATAGGATGAAAATCTCGGACCTTCGTACCGTACAACTGTAGACTGTGCACTAATAGTACACACTCAGAGATATGTCGACTTCATGTAGCCGGATGCAGGAAGCTCATACATTTGGTTGGGAGGACCGCAGGAGACCGTCTGTATCGAGTTTATTAAAGATTGTCCCCCTAACCAGCTTGCGGGGATATCCTTCAGCTGTTCACAATTGGGGATTATCTTCAACTGTTCAAGGTTGGGGGAGGCATTCTGCAACTGCTCAGTGATCAGGGTTTAGGAGAGTGTCCTCAACAACAGGTTGTTGGTCTTCGGTTGCATAGACTTAGGGTTGATAGTGCCTGGTGCGTAGTATGGACGTGATCACAGATTGCTGCCGGCAGTGGAACGTCCGGGACTTGCTCGTCATATATTTCTACCGGACAGGCTTGTCGGTGCTTGTGTATGTCTGTACCTTACTTTTTTTTTATCATGTTGCTGTTCATTTACTTGAGGGCAACAGATCTATCGATTTTGGTTCATTCTGATGTGCCCGTCACTTTAGTTTCAGTTCATCCTTGCTTACTTCTTTTCTCTTGAACTTTAAGTGGATCGAAACACAAGAGGTGCAAATCTTATCTGTTCCCTTAAACCCGCACGTCGATCAGTACAATAGGCCTAAAGTGCGTACTATTCCTGCGCGTCCAGTTTCTTACCAGGAATTTAGACAGACATAAAATGTATGTGACAAATGCCACTGTTATCGTAACTTTCCACGTTTCGCTTACATCTTCCTCGCGTAACCATGTACCTATCCAGGCGCTAGCGTGTCTCTTGTCTCACACGCATTGCGCCTAAGCTACATTGCCTCCCTGCATCATTTTTATTAAAGCTTCTGCCCTCAATAAATGGCGACGGAAAATCACTGCTTTTACGGAATTATGTAAGCCTTTTCTTCCCGAATTTCACGTTGTTGCTATGTGCGGTAATCGCCATGGGTGCACTATTTTCAGCGCCATACACCACTCTTCTTTTTTTCATCATGCAAGAGCGTGCAGCGGTTGTAGCCTATACGGTAGTGCTCACAGTTTGGACTTGTCACGATGTATCACGTATTATCGTGTGCGTGACAGCGGAGGTAGTTACCATTTTTGGTTTTGAGTTATATGATGGTTAGGTATATTATTTTCATACAATTTTATAAAATAATGACCTCACGTTCATGACGCATCCAATGTAATAATAATGCCTCTTCATGTCCTAGTTGAGTACAGTTTGTAACGTCCATAAGTAGCTACCTTGGGCATAAAAATGTTTAAATATAAATCTAAAATACCGTGTAATCTACTAAATTAAGACTAGTATAAAGAGTAAACAATGAGAGTCAGTGTGCAGTACGCGCTGCTGGCCGTCACACGAGTCTGCTTGGAATTTGGCCGTGCCGGGCCAGAGACCTTTAGGCCTCCATGGCTCCAAGCTTCTGCCTTATGTCCCACTCGCTTTTTTTTAAGTAAGGGACGATTTATCTGATGGCCAGTCGGACTGCTCCTGATGTTGGGGTGTATGACACTGGAAAGCCACTTGAAAATTTTGGACTTTTGCTGGTAATGCTTTGTGCCGCGTTTCTTTTCTTTTTTTTTTTTCTTTTGAACGCCTTACGAAATGGAACGGAGCTTCGTCGCGATATGACATGAAAACGTACGTTTTTGGAGTGACGCTATGCTAAGAGCTGGGCTTGAAGTGTCTAATTTATGGTGCGCACGTCCTTTTAATGGTCAACGTCGAGGCGAGGCTGTAGCGTTTGTAGGACGCTGATGCTCTCTTCTATGCGCTCGTAATTTGTCAGACGCTGGCGGTATATATGTTTCATTTGGTGGTTTGTGAGAGGTTGAAGTTCTGCATCCCATGCGATGGAAGTAACCATGTCTTACTACTAATAGATACTACTTTCCTTCGTTGCATGAGATATTTGGAACACGACTGCTAGCTCTGTGCGATTGTTGCAGCATGGAACCACTACACGCAGTGCCAAAGGGCCCGTCGCTCACGACGAACATCAATAAGTGCACCAACAAAGCGAGCTATTACGTAACGTGCTCTAAATATTGCTTGAATGGAAGATGAGCGTGACCTGACGCGTGGTCTGGCGAGCGTGAAAGTGTTTCGAGATGAGCTGGGTCGTCCGTTACGTTAATACCTCCCACCCCCGTCCCTTACCCCCTGCCCTCGTTGTCTTTCCCACCCTCACCCGCGCAGCGGAGATGCAACGAGTCATCTAGGCCCACTTACTGGGCCTGGAAACGCACTTTCCCATCACTAATGTTACCTACTAATTCCCTGTACCTCTGGTCTGACCGCCTACACTGTTGCCGGACTACTGGGGCACATGTGTCCCCCCTGCAAGTTGTGTTCACTGCTCACTTGCTGGCGATGGAAGCAGCTCAGTCGGGCTATACCGGATGCATTAAGAATATTTCCACCGCTTTAGTAGCTAAACGTTTGTTTTGTTTCCCGCGCATTGATGACTGTTTTTAGGCAACGTTTAGCTGCTCCTTGCTGTGCTGCCTTTGCCGTCAGAGCAATATTAGACGATCTCCCTCACTGCAGTTACGTCACTCTTCTTTCATTTTTTTCTGCCTGCATCTTAAAATTGAGGAAAATCGTACTGCCTATTTTCAGTTGAACATTGCGGATTTGAACTTTCCTTTGCTTCGCAATTTCTTTTCCTACGTTCCACCACAGTTATTATAAGGCATGGTACCTATTGATGGAGGCAAATCCTCTCCCGAGCCCCGTAGGTGTATCTCATGCCACCGTTTTTTGCGCAGCACCCAGCGAAGTGGCTGAAGGTCGCAGCTCTGTTGTACTGACCCTTCGTTCGAGAGGAGGTCGCTGACTTGCGCTGCGCGGTCTCAACGGGTCTATTGAAATTCTTCGATGTATTTGTGTGCGTCTCAAGTAGTACAGGAAATAAACAGTGCTATTCATAACGTTACAGGAAATTCGACTCTCGTGCCGTATCTTTTCAACAAATTTAGCTATATTTGTCAGTTCTTCGTGTGCATATGTTTTCAGATCTTCGAGGAACCTATATACTTGGTGCAGTGATCGGTAGCATATAAACTATTTTCAGGAGTCCATACCTCTTAACGAAGCTAGCCGTAGTCGGTCATGCGCACAGAATATTATTGATACCATTCTTCATCGACTAGCGACTATTATATTTATTACAGAAAGCAACGTGTATTCTACGTAGGTTTGAAAACTCCACTGGGTGGTGGTCCTATTTCATGACCAGTCACTTCACTGTTATGCTTTAGTCGTTGCTTTTGGCACTTGAGCGTTTATAACATAGTAAAATGTCAAGTCGTTGAGATAACAAAGATAGGGCCAAGTGAAGAAACTTCATCGCCCGGGTTAATAATAATAATCTTTATTAAGTACTCATAGACATTACCAAATTGGAATGATATATGGTACACAGGAGAATGTATCTTATTTCTAGGTTACACACAGAGCATGTCGCAGTGATCTTACATATTAGACGTCATTACGCCCCATTGCTTGGCCTCTGTCAGGCGTTGTAGAGACTGTGTACGCATGTACGCAGCAGGCTTGCGTACGGACGTCAGGTAACGGAAGATAGGTAGGTAGGTACCGGCCGGCTCCGTGTATACACCGTTACCTAACGCACACCCGACCGGTTCCTTGTGTGGTGAGGAGGGTGGGGAGAGCTGCGTATAGCGGTGCGTGCTGACGCTGGTGGTGACTACGTCAGGTGCGTGTGTATAGGGCCACTGCACCCATTGCTTACGGCCCCATACTTGTAATTGCTAGCATTGATGGCTACGTCATGCACCTATGTCTACGGTTGGGTGCTGCACCCATTGCTAAGAGCCCGTTACTTACGACGATTATAGTATTTTGATATTATCGCGTGAAATGATACCTGTACTTGAGAAGACGCACGGAAACTTGCCCATTAACTCTTGCTCACCTCAAAGAAATCACCCAGGTTTCAGTCGACATCTCAGAGCTTGCGTGAGTCTCCGTAGAAATTTGACTGCTGATGTAGGAGCTCGAACTGTAAATGTGAGGTAGAACTCTATATGCAGGCATTTAACTGCGATGAACTGTAAGGCTATGAGGCGTTCTCATTCCTTTTGGAGACAATGCAGCCTTCTTTAGATTTATAGCTATTTACGCAATCGCTTTCGAAAAAATACAACGCAGTCGTGTTCGCATTCTTTGCCATCTTTACCGAGTGCCTCCGTATTGAGGAACTTTTATATATTCACACTCGCATGCGGACACCGCCGTGGGATTGCTATTTTAGGTAACGCGAGTTCAAAATTGCGGCCCTAATTTGTCCCTTTGGAAATTCACTTCTGCCGAGTTTGTTGCCGCTGCCTCCGTGTCGGGTGTTGGTTGCCAGTTCATTACCGCCATGTTTACCTCTCCTTGCTGTGAGTCCCTTGCAGCAGCGCCTGTTGGTAACGAGCTTTGGGTTATGTGGCGTTGCGCATCTCAGCAGCAGTCCTTGCTCCAGATCTTGAAAACACTATTGTGGTAACTTGCTGGAGCAATTATAGCGAATCTCAAGTGATTTGTGTAGAGTATAACCTGTGTAATACTGCTCATAGGTCAATTGCAAATGTTTTCACTTATATAAGTCATTACTAGGTAAAAGAAATAGCTGCTCTGTACCGTTACTAAAGTCTCTGTGCTTTGATTTTCAAGGAGTTTGTATTCCTATCCTAGACGCGTTTTTATATTATGGCATTTACGAGTACTCTTTTTTACAACAGTAATTCATTTCCTTGCGATGAGGACCGCCAGCGCATCACGTGGAGCCTTAAAGTGGTGAGATGCTGATGATGCTTGGCCCGTACGAGTCCCTGCACTGCAGTGCTTCATAACTTATGTGTTAGCAGTGTCGGCATTGAGGGTAGAACATGGGCGCCCAACCGGGCCACCGCGTGTGTGTCTTCTGCGATGCGTCAAATTCCCAGTCACACACTAAATGAAATTATTTGCATTTCCGATTCAGTTTGATTGATATTCAGTTTATAACGTATTGGCTGTTTACAAAACTCGTACATGTGTTGCTTCCGGAATTTCTTGCGGCTTGCCATCATCCATAGTGTAAATAGCTACTGTGTTGTAGGTAAAGTGCGTGCGCTCGCCTGCTGGAATATTAATCTTTTTCCTTTCCTCTTAGATGTAATGGATTAGAATAATACAACTCTTACTATCATGTACAGCGCAGTGCATCGTAATGCTGTATTGGTTCACTCACAGGAACATTGAATTTTTTTCCTATCCGTTATTCGAATTATCTGCGCCTCCTCTGGCTTGAATACCGGCGTTGCAAGACGACTGGACTGCACCCTCCTCAGTTAATGACCTGTGCAGTGAAGTACACTGAGTGTATACATGCATGGTGTGTGAGGCTGTTGCAGAACTATAGTCGTGCTCCAGAATACGTAACAGAGTTGCACGGCGGGAGCGGCCGGTCGACAACCTTTGATAGGCCTCGAGCTAACCAACAACAGGAGGTTCTGTGGAGCATCTGTTGCCTGCAGCCGTGCTCGCCTCGGGGTCTTAGCTGCTCTGGAGCTCATCTCCGCACCTTCCTCTTCCAGCGGTCTAGCAAGTCGACTACCTTACTTTCCTTAACCCTTAGAGGCGTTCATATTTTCTCATACCTTACAAAGCATGCCCACCACCATGATCTCGTCAGAGGGTCGCATGCCTTTAAGGGTTTATCTTCGCGGCCTGAAGCAGCTTATCTCTAGCCTGGAACTTGAGAAATACTCCAGTACCTACTTACCATGTACTCCATATATTCCCTGTCACAATTGGAAAAGAACTGTATGTATAGACTCGACCAGTGACTTGAGATCTACTCTACTGTGAAACATTCGTTAGTCCTCATCACCAGAAGCTGAGAATTACGGCAAATTCTGCCCAGGCTCAGTAAATGGGTTTGAGAAAGACTTGTACTTTCCTTATTGGTGAAAGCACCGTAGCTATTCCTCCTCAGCCTGTGAGCTGAGCAACGCAGAGATAGTTTTAGTTTTCATCAAAAGCTGCAGGGAGTTATAAACAAACTCAGTTCTCAGCTTGAAAATGAAAATCCGTAGGAAGTTTTCGGTTTAGCTTCATTTCAAAAACTATATCGTTTAGCGGTCAATGCAGCAACATTTAATTTATGCCCTGTGCTGGTCTTGTTGAGTTGACACGCACTACGTTTGCGTATCAGCGCGCCTTCTTCGAGGTATTTGTTGTAATTTGGTGCTTATTTTTACTCATGATATACTTCTGCTACAGATACGTCTCCCCGTCCGTCTCACACATCCCGCATACGCGTACCATTTCACAGCAGTGTGACCTGCAGACACCACAGCCGTCAGTTTGCTTGATTTATGTCTCTGTGCATTATTATGTGCGACCTTTGCTGTGGTGCCTCTGTAGGTCTGCTGCCAAATGTCATGTGCCTCACGTGCAGTTCATCGGTTTTGAAGGCTCTGATTCGCTGGGATGTTACGGGCAAATAACGTTTTCTGTATGCTACATTTGGTTAATAATAAGCGTCTCTTGTTAGGTTCCCCTAGACTGTACCGGTATGTGTGCCCTTGGAGTTTGCCAGATACTCGTTTACTCGTTTATGGTTCTCTCAAATTACAAAACAATTAAAAACATTATAACAGCCATTATGCTCGAGAACACGCCTACTAAAAGTAGAACACTTGTGGGGCGTTATCCAACGCAAACGCTGTTTAAAATGTTGCCCCGTCTTTGCACGGTGTATTCACTGTGTAAAGATGCTGTGAAGTTCAATGGAGAGAGTGCCCGACTGCATTCTACGAAGCGCGTCTATTTCTGCAGCCAGTCGCTGCCGCTGTATCGGACGAGATTGTACTTGAAACTATGAACTCTTCCCTCAAGTTTGTGTTTTGCTTTACAGAGGAGGAGCAGAAGTTGGCCCAGAAGGAGAATGTCAAGTTCCCGTCTCACTATCCTCTCACCAAGCGGCAGGAGCGAGATCTTAAGAGGATTAAGCGCAAGATAAGGAATAAAATATCCGCCCAAGACTCCAGGAAGCGCAAGAAAGAATATATGGACAAACTAGAGGAAAGGTGAGTCATTTCATTTATTGAGGCAGTGTTGCCGCACCTCACGTACATGCGTTTGTAGTTCTGTGGACCCTTCGTGGTTCTGTAATTAGTGCATTGTCAAATAGATCGGCAGCACCCTTTATAGAATGACCTACCTGTAGTCGCTAAATTATCTTTACTATGATGTCACTGCTCTGCTGTCCCATTATTAAAACTTTCACTGAAACTTCCGTCATGTATTTCACCCCTTTATGAAATAATTGTTTACATTATCATATTTATTCTGTAGTACAAAATGCTCTTCTACACATGTAATAAAGTACAGAGAGAGAGATGATAGTGATTTGTTTTCATGTCAAAACCTTGACTTTGAATGTTCGAGTAAGACAAGTACCGTATGATATCGGTGGTCTATCTCATGTACCGCAGTCGCAGTGGAAGTGTTGACTGCTTGTGCCTATTTTCCCTGATTCATGAGAACCCCTTTACCTCTTTACCGTTTCCATTAAACATCTGTTGCACATAGGAAGAGTCCTATTTAATAGAGGTCCGGAGATACAGGGTTAATGTGTCGTGTAGGCGTTTCTTACTAAGGACAACTTCATGCCCGGACCACACCTCTATACCCAGGACCAGCACAGCACCCGGACCATCAAGCGTTAACGTGAGCTTCAGTTTCATAAGGTCCATATTGGCTAGTCACTTACGCTACTTTGTTTACTTCCCCAGGATCAGCGAGAGCACCCGTGAAAATGACAAGTTGAAGCTCCAGCTCGCCACGCTGGAAGAAAAGAACAAGAAACTCTCGGAACAATTGCAAAAATTCGAAGAAATGATGAACGCCCACGCGGCGCCTACAGTCACTATTAGCAACCATAATGGCGGCCATCACCATCATCACAATACGCGACAGCAGCACCAGCAGCATCCCTCAGCATTCCTTTTGATGATGATCTTATCGGCAGCGCTGTTCATCTACCCGTCAGTGATGCCTCAGGGCAAGGGTGGCTCTGACCTGCTCACTACAGTGTCTCATAAGATGCCGCCTGCAGGTCAGTACATGGCAGTCACATTCCTTCGCTGGAGACTTCCACTTGTTAAGCCTTTACGCTAATGGTGTCCAAAGTGGGCCGTCCCGCTCCCTTGGCATGGCAATGGATAGGGCGGTCGGAGGGTTGACTGTGTGAGCAGTTAATAATTATAATTAATATCAAATAAGTAACAAAATGCGAAAGGAATGTCCTGTGCTCGCATGGAGAAGGCTCTCGGAGCATGCCGATCTGATCTTTTATTGTATGTCGGCCCCGCTGTCAACTCCATCGCATCTAAATGAAACATCCTTTTTAGTAAAATATCGCTGTCAGTCCACATACGTGTGCAGTAGACACTAACGAGTTAGACATAGTTGATGATGACATGGGTTTCAGAACTTAATACACAATGCAGGAAACCGTGCCTTGCTCTCAGGATAAGGACGGGTCCCCCTTGTTGAGAATAGCTCACCAGTATTGTAGGTCCTTCGCTTTCCGAATTGGAGCTATTTATGTGCCGTAATAATAGACTTCCTATGCCTTGTATATCCTAGCGCTGAGCGCGTTTGGCCACCGCTTTAGCTTATTCTATGAGTTAAAGGATAGTTATCATGCAAACTCCAAAGCTTCCTCTGTTGATCCATCCAGTGATCCGATATTGTATGGCTTGTGTCGAGCATTCCGCAATGGGGACCCCATAGGAGTGCTTAGTCCTGGCTAGGCCGTCGCATTATCTTGCCTGCGTTCCCACGTCACTTTCTTGTTTTTCCAACTTTTGTTGACTATTTTTGTTCGGTTCTCCCTCGTCTCCTGTCAGAGGGCATAGGATGGACCATCGGCCATAGGGTTAGGTTAGGTTAGTTTAGGTTCGCCCATCCTATGTTATGGGGAGCAGCGCCCTTAGGGGGATTCTGTAAGTTACTTAAGCCGTTAGCTAGGCCTTCGGGATGTCTGTCTTTCGTGTCCAATTGCATCTTTCCGATTTCTTACTCGTTTTGGCATTTCTTTCATCTGTTCTTACTCTTCTTTCCCGACTTGCTGTTCCCATGCGCGTTGATTCTGCCTAGGAACACCTTCGTCCATGGGTTCCACGTGTCTATCGACATACTCTATGTCCCTTCCTTTTCCTTTCTTAGAAAAGCTTAGTACTTATTTAGGGAGGCTTAAATTATCTTATACAACTACTAGCTTATGTACTGTTCCTCGTCTTTCCTGACTGGCTGTGCTGTTCGCAGCGGTCCAGCGTGGGCACATCCTCACGCACGGATGCCCCACCCGCATGATGTATGTCCCTCGTTTCTTCTTTCCTTCGGCCACTGCTGTAGTGAAAACGTGAGACTTAACATTCATAATTTTCTGCGGGACTCCACGCGGTTACCAAGAGAACATTGGCGGGTGCAGCCATTATGACGTGTGTCGCGGAGTAGCTCAGACGTTGTGGCTTTTGAACGGAGGGACGAGAACGGTGATAAGGAGGCGATAGGAAAGATATCAATGTGTCGTGCTGAACGTTTTATAGCTTTGGCGTCAATGACTACCTGAGTGTGTATTCATCATCGTGCCAAGTTATTACCTCCGCCAAGGAGGTTATGTTTTCGTCGTGTTTGTCTCTTTGTCTGTCTGTCACCAAGATAACTCGAAAAGTTCTGAACTGATTTGGACGAAATTTACAGGGATTGTTAAGTATGTTAGGAGAAGCAGATGATTAACTTTTGGTGAAAATATATCTATCCGTTTGTTTGTTTGTCTGCCTCATTTTTCTCAATGCCATAACTCAACTTATGGATGGATTTTTGTGAAATTAACACGAGTTGTTGGGTATATAAATATAACAAAGAGTAAATGACCAAATTTTGGTAATGATCCGTTTGTTCGTTCGTTTGTCACTGTTTTTAATTTTATGCTTGTTACCACAATAACTCAAAAAATAATGAATGAATATTTATGAAATTCATAGGGGTTGTTAGTAATACTGAAAGACAGAAATGATTAAATTTTGGGGCAGATCGGTTCGTTCGTTTGTATGTTTGACTCATGTTTGTCATAGCGTTTGTTAGCAGTATAACTCAAGAAGTTATGAACGGATCTTCAAGAAAATTGCACAAGCTGTTATTACTATCAAAAGACACAAATGATTATATTTTGGTGTTTATACAAAGAAAATTATGGGTTCAGAGCCAATTTGAATTTTTTTGCTACCGTTGCCTCGCTTGGCGGAGGTATGCGCTCTCAGAGTGCTCTAGTTTTCAACTGTTGTGTATTGGCATCCCACCATGACTTGTAATGCAGCGAAATTCAAATGTGAACCTTGAAGATTTTAATGCTAAAGCGTACCACAGTATTAGGCTTTATGCTTTTCTCCGTATTGCGTAAGTATATTTTTTGTTATATTTCTATGTTAGTTTGTTCTGCTTCAGGTTTTGGTAGTTTTCAGAAATGGTCTTATTTTTTTTTTTTTGCGGTGAAGGGGTAGTGATATGATCATTTAATAATCCCATTCACCGGGCCTTAGATACCGAGCGCGTTCACGAATATCGTACGTATCTGGTTTTTCCTCTTGCATGAAACAAATACTTTTTGAAAGAGGCTTCTTTTGTGTGACGCCTTATTTGTATCAGCTCCAAAGCAAATTCAACAGTGAACTGATCTTACTCACACCTTGTATAATAATATTGATTGTGATATACTCAATGTTTCAGGGAGCGGCACGACATTCAAAAATTATTGCTTATAGATCGGTCTTATAGCTGAGGAACTGGTGCAAGCGTGACGCGGACCGTATTCCCAGTTCCTATGCGTGTTTTTTGACCGCAGCTCCAGGTGTGCTGTACTTGTTTATTGCCCAAACTTTAAATGTAAAATGCGCGTCATGCGGTTATACTCATGCATACGCTGGCCTTATCGTCGCATTTTCATAATCGTTCGGAAATTATGACACCACCCTCATTAAGCTATTTTCACATAAGGCAAATATGAACTTCTCGCAAGAATATACATCACTGGTACCTAATGCCGTGAACAGATGGATAATGTCCGTTATGGGCTTTTTGCTTGCGACGCTGGAAACCTATAGCCAGCACTTGCACCTCTGCAGCTCATATTAGAAAAATAACGAAAGGCTTACATTTTTATTTCTTTGCAGGTAACACCCGCAGTCTACTAGAGGCTGCCACGGCTAAACTCTCAGTGTGTCAAGAAGGTGAGAACTTGGAAGAAGAGTTCAAACTTGAAGGCAAGAAGAAAATTGATGCCCTCAGTGACCACGACTACGTGCCTCCTATGAAGAGGGGGCGCTACGACGTGAGCCTGCGCGGGGAAGACTACTGCATTCCGAACCTGGACGATCACTTGCCGCCTCCGAGGAAAAAAGAAAAGCTGGACACTGGGGAACGGAAGCTACCTGTGGATGATGACATTGGCGACGAGAACTTTGAAGTGAAGGAAGAAATCTTCCCGCCTTCGCCACCGAGTAGCTTAGCAAAGAGCGAGAAGGTGGAGGCTGAAGTAGCTGAAGATTCCACCGAGGAAAAGGACAGCTTACTTCCACTTCGGAACCCCGACTACTTCGGGAAGATCCGAGCGGCGGTGCTGTCTGTCCTGCTGGGTGGGCTGAACCAGCACCACAACAGCACCGTGCCGGCCTCCAAGTCGATGTTTGGTGTGCACTCGCCGCCCCTTGTTGTGGAGCTGGAGGGCAAAAGGTTCCGAGATGATGTGGAACTGGAGTGAGGGACAACAGTCGGAGCCACTAGTGTGATCGTCAGCCGGAAGGTGTACTAGTCGGACTCGCTGCCCGTAGCATGAAAGGAAGTGCAGTTTCTTCGCAGGAACATCAGATGGGCTTTTTACTTGGAATCTCGCGCGTTTCTTTGCTCTCTGGTACAAAATTCCAGCACCTGGCAAAACCATCTTGCTAGTTCTTACTGTGTCTCATTGGACGAAGCTGGGACTTCAGTATTAGACTGGCACCTACCGCGAGGATTTGCGTGGGTACCGTAGCCTGTCTGGCCTGTTACCTTCCGCAAGATGCATTGCTCCATGCCCCTCACTGTTGTGTCTCTCCGCCTGCCTGACTAATAGCTGCATCAATTCGCGACTCTCGACACTCCCTCTCACATCGTCTAGCTGTCGTACTGTACTAGATCTTTACGACTCATGCTGATAATTAATTATTATATATGTTGATGATGAGAATAATAGTAGTAATGACAACTGTTGTAAATATCGTGCATCGCGTGTGAATTGAATTGCGTTGTGTGCATTTTTTTATTTATTATTAGTTGCGAAATAATATAAAGGTTATAATATTCATACTATTGTGTGCAATTGAGAAATTAGGGAAATGTATTGCGTCTGTTAGGTTAGTCAATATTTTCCTTATTTGTCACGTTGATAAATGGGCGCCAGCAATGGACTATTTATTACTAGATATTTGTTATTGTTGTAAATTCAAGAAGTTTAAAGTTTCTTCACAACCAGGACGCAATTTGATTAGACAGTGACTACTGCGTGAGTTTTTGTATGAGCTACCGACTCTTTTGGTTTGCTCTACTTTTTAACTTTGTAATGTGACGGCGTGGTTTTCTCCTAGTTTTTGTAAATAGTTTATGCCCTACACTATACCTAATAGACTAAGCGGTTTTGTTTATGCAGCGAAGAAAATTGTTTTCGCTAAGGAGAGGAAGTGTTTCGACCGAAAGGATCTATTGGGGAGGACATTGCGATCGGAACATATCTGGGGAATTCCTTGCGATCGGAACATATCTGGGGAATTCCTTGCGATCGAGACGGATCGTCTTGGGAAGGCCTTGCGATCGAGACGGATCGTCTTGGGAAGGCCTTGCGATCGAGATTACTCCTCCGACGAAGGCCGTAGGAGCGAGGCTGATCAGCGCCTAGGAAAGTCGCTGCAGCGGTGGCTGATTGTAATACAGTCAGTGCCTCAGTACCTACAGACTGGCGATCCAGTCAAAGCTGGATGGTTGTTAAAGTTTAACCTCCGTTAGTTCTTCTGTACAGTTATTGGTGATGACAAGAAGGACTTGTTTCGTTTCAATAACTGCACTGTGTCGACCGTGCATCGTATAGGTGCAGCTATATAAAGCAGTTATGCTTTACCAACTGCTTTTGATTCCAAGCACGCAGGGCATGTTACACTTACGAGTTCGTAGGTCATGACCACAACTAACGTAACTGTCTCCACTGTCTGTGAAGCGTATTACACCTTTATGGATGTATCAGCTGGTCCCTATGCCTCAATCAATTCAAATATTGAATTAGACCGTTATCCTTGCTGTGATGTTAACTTGCTTAGTTAAATAGGTCTCTTCCGCGTCATCTAGAGGTTAGATCGCTATTAATGGTACCTAGGTCCGCTAGGGCGTATCTTTGCTTGTGGATGAAGTTGCGTCCTATCTTGTTTTTGTCTCCTTGCCCTTTCGTCTCCATGTGATGCTTCATGCAAGGTTTTCTTCTTACCAGTCACAGCGAACTACCATTTAAGTAAGTCTCTGTTTTGGTAAACTTGCAAAGAAATTTAGGTTTTAGCTATTTGGAAGAGAGTGCAATGATGTAACACTTCACTGTTCTGTAGCATGAGTATAAGTATGGCAGGAAAACTTTAGCAACGAAAAAAATGAAGCTTTCAAATATGTATTAGACGAAAGGAGATGTTTTGTTCACTATTGTCGTACCTAAACAGATATTGTTATGCCCGTGATAAGCTGCCCTACTTTACTTTAGGATTCATCGCCTGCTTGGGTTACAAGAGGATTAGTTGTAAGGAAATAGACAATGCACTTGAACTTCTTTAGGCATAGCGTTAAGTTTCTTCTAATTTCATTGAGTTGCTTGGCAAATATTTTCATTTACGAATTAGGGAAATAGTCACCGTCTTTGTACTTACGGTTTTCATTTCTCATGTTTTCGATAATCATTCATTGTCATTTGCTGTGTTTAAGTCAACTGCTATGCGCGTGTAAATAGCTCACCGGAATTTGTATAGGTATGCATTGAGAGCTGTTAGTAACTACATGGATGACTTACGTCTACAGGATATAAGCTTGTTGTTTTCGTGTTGCCTTTTTAAAGGGAGAGTCGTAGCGGGGAAGGAAAATTTTAAAAGCTTTCCTGGAGACAGAGAATGGGGCGTATTCCGCTTTTTGCCAAGGATCTTGGGGGGCATGAGAGACGCCCGAATTGATGTAGCTGTTGCAAGGATGTCCAGTGTGTTCCGTTAATTTGCAGTTAATGTACACCTGGTGATGAAGCCGAGTATCATTTTCCTTCTTTTATTGTCTTGCCTTGTGTTCACGCACCAAATGCTCGACACGATATCTTCACTGACTCCATGAAGCTGCTCAGTAGGTAGCACGCGCGGTGTTACCACCGGACTGTGGTGAGTTGACCTATTTAGTCTCGTCAGGGGGCATACAACGGCCCGTAGAGTGAGGTTAATTTCGTTCACCCATCCTGTGTTATGAGGAGCAAGCGCGGGATCAACAATTCCTCGCGTGTATCTACACAGATGGATCTAGAACAGATGCAGGAACAGCTTTTTCTTATGTCCATGGACCTCACCATATATCCGCCGATTCCAAAATGCAGCATCTTTATATACAGCGGAGCTATACGCAATATATGAAGCAGTGCAATATGCGGCAATTTTGCCCAACCGTGAGTTGGTACTAGTGACCGACTCACAAAGCGCCATTCAAGCTGTACCAGCTGCAACCCCTCTCATCCCCTAGTCTCACTAATTCAATATCGAATTAGCAAAAGCCGGAAGACCTTTAAAATTTGCCGGGTCCCGAGTCACGTGGGTGTTACCGGGAACGAAGCGGCAGACAGGTCCGCCAGGAATGCCCCCACACAGGGCATGAGCCCCATACATCTTCCCCGGAGCGACTTTAAATGGTACTATAAGCTGGCAGTCAGGCAAGAATGGCAGCAGGAGTGGCACATCTTGCGCCAGACAAAACCTAACAACAAACAACGTATGATCAAACCTAGAACCGTTCTGTTTCATGACGCGCCCGGTCGCAACAGACCGGGGGAGATTGTGCGGGCAAGGCTCCGTGTGGGACACATACACCTCACGCTCGGCTTCGTTTTTAATCGGCAAGACCGCCCTATGTGCGTCAATTGTGACACGGAACTGTCCTTTCTTCACATACTTATAGAGTGCCCACTGTTCGCTGCTGAGCGAGTACAACACTTAGGACCTGTAAACTCCCCCTCGGATGTTCTCATCGGAGGGGCCGCGACACTCCACGGCCCATTGCACCGATTTCTCCTTTCTCTTCACATTCTACATCTCATTAAAAACAATAATGACCTACGGTACGTTTGAATTAAGGTATAACTAAAAAACAACTGAAGCCATTACTACTTCTACCATTAAATTTACTGTAGTGTAAGGCCCCACTGTCCCATAACGTTGCGGTTCCGGCCATATAGCCGAGTAAATCCTCCATCTTAGATCGCTATTGATCGTCTACGATGGGGAAATAGCGGGACAATACCAACATAATAGTAATAATAAGGGGCTGCGGTATTCCATGGCCCATTGCACAGATTTCTCCTTTCCCTTCAAATTCTACCTTTCTTTTGAAACAATGATGACTTGCCTTTGAATTTAGATGCAGCTTAAAAACAACATCTGTCTTTACTACCTCTACCATCATACCTACTTTAGTGTAAGACCCCCACTTTTCTATAACGTTGTGGTATCAAGGAAATCTTTCATCTTAGATCGCTACTAATCGTCTCTGATTCGGAAATAGCGGCACAATACCAATATAATATTAATAATTTGAGAAGGAGCGACCACAGGGGAATTGTGTAGGTTGCCTTGACCATTTGCTAGGCCTTCGGGATGTCTTTCTCTGGCGCCCGCTGGGCTTCCGTCCACTTTCATAGTGATAGCTACTTTATTCTATTCATCCTCTTGTTTTCTGACTTTTTGTGTCCATGAGCATTGATCCTGTGTGGGAACATCCTTCTGCAAGACCGCGTTTATCTTGAAGTACTACACATCTCTTCTTCTCTTAGAACAGCTTAGTGCTGATTTAGGGAGGTTTGAACTATCTATCTTATATAACCAATGCGCATTCAGTGTGGGAACACCCTCATGTATGGGCCCCACGTTCTTCCCGTCATAGTGTCTGCGCCATCGATTGACACGACGCAGGGAAGTCAGATTAGGTTCATGTATTTCTAAGGCGTGTTGTAATCAGCATTTCTGGATTACCGGTGCTACACCGGTGACCCAGTCAGTTGCAACTCTTGTCACAATCATAGCTCAAATGACGATTGCGACACTGATTACAGTGACGCAAGTCGCCGCCCAAAAACATCAATTACATATAAAGGAAACGCCAAAATAATGCAAATGAACAACGAAAAAACAGCGCAGCCTTGGAGTAAGCAAATAAGTTTATTTGTTTCAGGCTTTCGTCGACAACATTACATTAAACACTGATATTCATTATTGTTAAGGTTAACCGCTCATCAATAGATGGCGCTCTCATGACCACTTTTCGGATTACGGTAACCTTTCTTCAGGTTGCGGTAGCCCGGTTTGGGGGCGATTACAACACACCTCGGCAAATAGCTACTCGTAACAGACCTACCTCTTGCAAGACAAAACTCCTAGTAGATGGCTGTTTGAAAACGTACACTTAAAGAATTCCTCCAGACACAACCTAATATTTGGTGTTTTTGGTGAAATTTTCGATGAAAGTATGAAGTGAATATATATATGGAAATTTTGTTTTAGATAAAGGCAAAACTTACACTGGCCTTACGAATCCAAAGGCTGTCCCGAGTGCCTTCTCCGCAGGGATGTTGCAGCTGGCCGCAGTTCCTGCTAAGATGCCTAGTTTTGTAGGTTAGGTAGGTTCTCTTTATTTCCCTCTTTGTTTCGTCAGGTAGGCCGCTGAT
>LQNS02278091.1:17528798-17548681 GCA_001587735.2 Parhyale hawaiensis | reverse complement strand
GGAGAGACCCCAGCTTATATACCTACCCAAGGCCGGCCACTACACGTGTCATCGCACGGCAACACTTAGGCCTAACGCTACAGCCAGGCAGTACTGAGCTGCGCCGCACCAAATGGTGAAACTTTAAATTCACCGGTCACAGCCTTATTTTGGAGATTACGACGTAATTTCGCGCAAATCACGAACTCATTAAGTTTTTCTTCACTGGTTGGACCGCCCTTCGGAGGGCAGGTTCACTAGAGAGTGAGGTGACTTAGTTCCCTGTGACAATGTCAGGCCACAGACGGTTTTCTTCGCCATTTTCAGGTAACAGAAGTTGAACTGCGTAGCAGTTTTTCTTCATGTTATGGATATGCTGGATACACTAAACGAGGCCAGGCTCAGAATAGAGGACTAACGTACCTTCGTTAAGAAGGGGTCCTCATGTTCAGAACAGCTTTGGAGACTAGGAAGTTGCTCTGGTTCGAACTTTAGTTACCTGTTGATGACGGGCAGAAATTTAATCCGCATCCTAGGAGAGTTCTCCTAGGGGGCAAAGGCAATACCAGTGGGTATTGCTGTCGCAAATGTATACCAATCTGCATAGTCGACTAGCCAGTAACATGGCCAGGAGGCTAAGATATTACCAAGCCCGGAGCATTTAGTCTGCATTTTCAGGCTCAATTCCAACTCCGCCTTACAAAGGAGTTTTACGAGCGTTGTATAAGCTTGTGAGACAGTATACGATAGTAGCAAGTTTGAGGGTGAGAATTCAGATTTACTGAACACTTACCTACTCGCTGCAAGACCAGGCAAATCGCTTGGGACGACTACTAACCCCGAGAAGGATTCAGAGTCATCTGGTTGCTCACGAAGTACAGCTTCTCCGGCACCAGGAAAGTAGCGTGCGTTACGGCTCATGGACCTCAGCCGAAGTCTGAGTCTGTACATGTTTTTCAAGGTAGGCTATCTAAGTGGTGTTGCTACGCACAGGGGAAAGTTTCCTTGAAACCGGCGTAAGAGCAGCTGGAACATTCTTGGGGTTAATAACGAGGTCAATATAAGATTGACTCTTAGCCCAACTCCGGTTCAGATTAGGACCAATTTTGAAATCACCGAACCTGTCCAAAGCTCCCGGGGGCCATGACAAGGTGGACATTGAATCGTCGTTGTTGACGGTCCGACGTCCTGGTAACCCATTCAAGGGTACGAAGGGCGGCAATTCGACAATACATCGTGCTTATACACGGAATGATAGTTGGGTAGGACTTGCTTCACGGGGCGTGTGAGGCAAGCCTACGCTAGATGGAGAACGGCCGAGCTAAAGCTCTGAAGCGGTCAAAAATCCTTAGGGGTTTAGCCTAATACAGGCTCTGACCTATGCAATACTTCGTCGCAAAAGGTGAGCTGAGCTCGACAACGGACGGGTTTTGAAACCAGCTCTGGAAGCTGCACAGACGCGGCTACGGGTCTCTGCGTGGTATTTTGGGCCAGCTCCGATCACTGAGCTTGGCAATAGTCTCCGGTACGTGCCCCGGAGACGTTAGAATGGCTTTTACGACGGGGCAAGAACGCTTATGAACGCAGCCTAACGCGCGGAGGCGTGGCTGTGAGCGACGGTTCCCTGTGGACCTGACGCTCTAATATGGCTCTGACAAAGGAGGTTTGGACGCAGGTAAATCGGCAGCGAAGACTGGGCAGTTACACACCCCGCTCTATCCCCTCGTCACTGGTGTGCACCGATACGAGTAGCGCTTGACGGTTTCGTGATTAAATTGGTGCGCTTGCCTGAAGGGGCTCAATTGGACGCTCGTCCGTTGATTTGGCCGAAAGCGCGTTGACACGTTTGGATGGACGCAGAT
This sequence comes from Parhyale hawaiensis, assembly GCA_001587735.2. Lineage (NCBI taxonomy): Eukaryota > Metazoa > Arthropoda > Malacostraca > Amphipoda > Hyalidae > Parhyale > Parhyale hawaiensis. The sequence goes on along the minus strand of LQNS02278091.1, from coordinate 17,546,840 downwards.
GGGAAGAATTCTAGCGTTCTCCCGAGGTTGCTAGTGCATCTCTCGGTTTTGGTCAAATCAAGCAATATAACAAACAGGACGACATGGGTTGTAAGAATTGGAAATAGAAAAGTTCTCAAATGTCCCCTTTTGGAACTTGGTCTCTGTCCGTTACGACGTATAAAACGTTCTAGAGGGGTGTTTTGGGACTCTGTCTCAGAACAACCTTATAACTCTCAAATGTTTTAAGGGTTTGGATCCGATATTATCTTAGCCTCTTGAATACTCAGGGTTGCTACCTAGCAAGGCCTGAGGATGTACAAAAAAAAATATCTGGCATGGAGTAACTCTATCACCTGCAAACGGAGCAGATTCAGAGTTAACAGAATTTTATAATTCTTGTACTAACATACACAAATGAAGTGTTAGTAAAATACGATATAGTACTACAAGTCTACACTACAATACTAGACTAAGTACAGAACAACTACTAACAAGATAGCTCCTATACTTACACAAGGGCATACCTTGTATTTTTGGCTAAGTAAAAAAAAAAAAAATCTAAGACCAAGTAGGCCCTAACTATTACCTGCAAAGGGAGCAGGTTCAGAGTTGACAGATTTTTATACTAACATGCACAAATGAAGTGTTAGTATAATACGATATAGTACCACAAGTCTATACTACAGTACTAGACTAAGTACAGAATAACTACTGGCAAGATAGCTCTTATGCCTACGCAAGAGTATGCCTTGCATTTTTGGCTAAGTAAAAAAAAATCGGTTCTCAAATCAGCCATTGGTCGACTCATGAACTGGGTTCCGGATCACCAGATGTCTGCATCTCTTTCACACAGTTGGAGTCCTCAGAATAGACTCATCGGATATAAAACCTCACGGAAAGGACACTACGATTCCATTTTTACTGAAGGTCAATCTTACTTTATATAAAGTATATAATGATAAATAAGATAAGTGCTCACATCTGCTAAGAACGTATAGGGTAGAATATATGTAATAATATATAATACTTTCATGTATATAATGTGTATATAACTACAACAACTTGGCCATTGCAGAGACATGAATGTCTTCAAGGCTTACTGCTTGTGCCTCTTAGAGACTTGGGGTTTTCAACCGAAGTCCCTGAGTTCAGGCCTAGAGCAAACGGAAGTTCATGTTTTTAGAGGAAAGTAGAAAACCATTAAGCAATTTCCGCCTCATATAGGAGGAACTTGAACGATTCCAAGCCCATGACTTATACTTTTAGATAAGCAAGGTCAGTAGCTACTTGACAAGAGCTGGAGAGAGACTCATAACGAAGTAGGACTTCCTGGTTTAGTCTAAAAAGGGCAGCTATTGCTGTGCTTATGCAAGACAAAAATAGCAGAATAATCAGTTGTAGCGCTTGGAATGAGATGGGCAGAGGTGCTAATACTATCTCATAACCTAGTCTCTCCTGACACATGCAACTTTATGGACCAGCTCTTATATACGTAGAGCTGATCCTATAAACAATCCGCACTAAGTAGCTCTATCCTCTAACCAAAGATCAAGTCCAGAGTTAGTAGGCTTCTAATACTAACATGCATAAGGGAGTGTTAGTCAGGCCTTGTACAACAGTACAGTTTACGTTGAGTGCTAAGACAAAGTCTATACGAACGTCTAGCGGGATAACTCTCACACTTACTCAAGAGTATCCATCACAAGAAAGACTTTAGCTCCCAATCAAGGAAATGAACAAACTTACAGGGCGAAAGTTACAAGGTGGTAACAGCAGTTTCTAAATGTAGAATACAGCCTAATACTTCAAACCAGGTTGTTTCAAATGAAAACCAGCCTGTTGCAGCTGTTATTTAACGATAGCATACCTCAGAAGAGCAGTCCGTTTCCCAATAAGGAAAGGATGTACAGACACCTTCTGTCATTATACTCGGCCAGACCTAAATTTCCCAGAATCTTTCTGATATAGGACAATCATATCAGGGACTGGAGACCGTTAAGGTTGGAGTTAAGTTTTACCCAAAACCAACAGGATCTCAGAGAAGGAGTGAGAAGTCAACCCAAGATCCACGATTACTCATGGAACATGACTTTATCATCAGGTGACTGAGAGCTCACTGATTTCTCACCGGAAGCATTAAGCTGTTCGGGACTTAGGTGCCTCAAGCCCCTAGTCATACACAAATCGGAACAAGCCTACCAAAAAAAAAATCAGTATTAACGGAGTTCAGAATTCAAAGCAGATACCACTGCCGTTATCTGTCACTTCAGGGCCAAGACGGGGAACAATCCCATGACACCTTCCTGACACAAGGGAAGGTGGGAAAGACAGAGAGTCTAAACCTGAGTTTAGTCCTAGACCGGAGCAGAAAGTACAACTTCAGACGAATGCCCAAGGAAGGTTGTTCTTACTCAGAGATGAGATGTTGGTAGACTTACTAAGCTGGTCATTGCCACGGATTGGTACAGAACGAAAAAATTATTCACTACATTGTGAACTAGGATTCGGAACTACAAATAGATGTAGCTCGGGGGCTGAACAAGGTGAAAGGTCTATATAGACGAGTATCTCTAGTTGAGATACCAACACGGGAAAAAAGGATCGTCCTAAAGACGAAGCGAGTGCTCCTCATCAAAGGAGGTACAAGCACAGGACTTGCCAGGACAGACGACCTGGCTGACTAAGCAAGACCTAGTCACTATGATATAAATAAAATTCATAAAGGTGCTACAGGTGCCGGCACTCTTTCTTTCCAAGACCAGGGTTGTTCGACAACACGGGTCCCAGTTCCACTAGCCTGACGTAGAAATTCGGTGGTAACATAGATAGGAAGTTTGAAACACGAAAGATCATTGAGAGGAAGAGGAAGCCTGGGAAGCTCATCTGCGGTGTATATCCGGTAAAGGTGATACCAAGGTAAAGCGAGATACACTAGAATCCTCTCAGGAGATACATCCTCAGCACCAAGACATTGTCTAGGGCGCTGAGTGATAGAAAGATCCAGGGAAGAAGCTCTGTTCTTCCTGGCAGAAATAGATAGCGGATACCAGAAAACTTGAACAGATGAGCTTCTAAACGAGAGGCTTCAAGAATTCTAATTTATGCGCACCCTCTAGCTCAGGGCGCCTCAGAACCCGGCCCTGCTCCGTAATCTCCGCTGCTGGTATGTCGGTGCTACCGACAGAAGTACTCTGCCGGGAGCGAACCACTGCAAATACTAAGAATGTTCCAGTGTACACTTTTGAAGTGGTGAGCGTAAAGCAGAGTACCTCTGGAGGATTACTCTCTTCCCATATCCCTTTGTTCTAGGCTGATGTTTTGCTCGTCGTGACGAATGACTCCTGGCGCCCTGATCCAGACCTATATAGCAGAGGCTGAGGGGGTGCAGGGGTGGAGGGGCCAAGGGAGTGTTGGCCAGTTGCCAGTGCGGATGGATTTGGCATGTTTGGCCGAATTTGGCAAGTTTGGCCAATTTTGGCTAAAATAGATTAGTTTTGAGTCCTGCACAGGAAATGGGTTAATAATCAGATTTTAGCATATGTCAAAATTTTACTACAGCTATAAGCACATACATGGACTTAAAAAGTTTGGACATCCTTATGCATACTTAAACATTGCAGAGTACTCACCACTGCAAAAGCGTACATTGGAACATTCTTACTAATTGCTCTTGGTGCTTTTTAACCATGTCAGCAGTTAGCAGCAGCCTTTTCTGATGCTTTAAGCTCTTATCACCTTCACTCTTTACAGCTCTTGACACAGTTGACACAGCAATCTTCTGTGGAAATTCAGTCATTTTGAGTTTCGGATCATTTTAAAAGGCTCTTCGAACATTCTTCCCTTGAATAATTTGTAGTCTGCCTGAACCTGGTCGATCTTTAAGGCTTTCATTATTCTTAAGGCCCTTATCGACCCATTTCCTGTTGATAAACTCACATTTTACAACCTAACAATGTCCGCCTTCTGGTGACCCACGCGAAGGAGAGCTGCCGTCTGTATCCTTTTTGTTTCCATTACCAACAATGTATAAAAATGAGCACTGTTACCAGTTATTATATTATCTGAAATAGCTTAGTAATGAGTCATTGTCAATAAATTTCATCAAGTCTTCAAAATGAATTCACACTTTGAAAATATAAAACAGGTCAGAACTTTTGCAAAGCCCAATAGCTATCTACTAGACGGCCAATGACCTGTTGGTACGTCATCTGGATCGCCTTTGCATTCGCAAAAAAATCATGCATTATTTAGTTGGGAATAGACCACTCGCTATTCGACCGTCCTCTCCTGCCCATCAAGGATCTGCCCTTATGGCTCACTATCAACAGATTCTTTGCTTCTCTAACGAATATTCAACACTCACTCTGTAATCATAGTCAATTATATGTTACGTATTTCAGTTGTATTTCCCATGGCACCAATGAATTTATCGTGCCCATTCATGAGGGAGAGCTTAGTTTAACTTCTGTATCACAGGTACAATTGAATTAAATTTTCATCCATCGAATTTTTTCCCATCTAAAAGCAAAGAAGCTTTGTCATACAAGACACAAGCAAGTAAATAAACAAGACAAGTAAATAAATAAATTTCACAGACTTTTTGTATAATACCTATGGATGTTGCAGTAGCTAAACAAGTCTGTTGTATGACAATTCGTGAGAACCCCTAATTACTGAGACTTACTGCGCCTTAAAAATGACAGACTAACACAAGCCAGACAGTTGTTGACAGGACGTCTGTCTTTCCACATTTGTAGGTCATACTCTTACCGATGATACTTTGTTCTGTTTTTCCTCTTCTTTCCCGGTTTGCTGTTTGCATGTGTGTTGACTCGTGCATGGGTTCCACGTTTCTCTTGGCATTCTTTATGGCCCTTTTTCTTCCTCTCTGTTGTTCATAGTGAATGCAGTGAGTTGGGAGGCTTTAACTGTTAATATACGGCAATAATGTTGCTGACAGTAACACTTTAGTGCACAATTAACAATTAAAGCTAAGAAAGGACTATGAAATGCAATATAATGCAAAGTTATAAATCGTACAGGACTAACAGGCTCCAAACAACCCTAGGATTATTTTGTAGCTTCGCATATCATGTCGACGTGATGTATCTTTAGATCCAAATTCGGTGCCCGTAGAAACTACGGACTAGGTTATTGACTGCAAGTAGCTAATTTAGAAAGCTATAGCTAGCTAATTCATTTTAGCAGGGTTGGTCGGGTAGACCTCTTATTACTTTTTGTCGGTTTTACCAGTCTGGCGATTTTCAACCTGGTAAAACCTTAGCATAACCTGGTAAAACCCCTGGTAAGTGGTAACACCTAGTAAAACTTTACAATATGGGGTAAAACTGGACAAAATGATTGAATGATGCAATGCCGTGGCAATATTAGTTACATAATTTTTTTTCACGGGCGGCGCACTGCTTGGGTTCAAATCACTGTCAAAGTCACTTAAAACATACCTTGTGAACCTAGTCGTTAACCTGTTACTAAGCTATTGGCTTTCTTTTTGCTGTATAAATTTTAATTTTTATTAAAATTTCAAATAGGAATGAATAAATTAAAGTAGTACTTACAATTATAAACATGATAAAATTGGGAATGGTAACACATTTGGCCCTCAAGGCACTAAGCTTTGGATTTTTTTTTTTTTACTTATTGATTAGCTACAGCTTTGGAAACGGGAGGAGGGGTTTACCAGGACTGATAAAACCCAGGAAAAGCAGTTTTATCAGGGCTTTATCAGTCCTGGTAAAATCCCACGTGGTCAACCCTGATTAATTAGCTATAGGGTAAGATGTCTAGTAGCTACCCGTCCACCATGCTAGTAGCCGTCCACTTTATTATTATTATTAAAACTTCACGCTTGAGCTCCCACGGACAGGTAATACAACCCAAATGAAGCATTTGCAACACCGGGAAGCCCAAAACGCTGCTAAAGGAAATCCAGCANAGAACGGTTCTAAACTACCATTTAGACGCCCCAGAGTTGGGCGCTGTCGCGGGTCTGGTGCGACCGACAGAAGGTGTTCTGTCTTCGCGAGCCACTGAGAAAAATTCGTTGCAACACTCTATCCATTCTCTAACAAATATTCAACACTTCAGTCAATTATATCTTATGTATTTCAGTTGTATTTCCTATGGCACCAATGAATTTATCGTGCCCATTCATGAGGCCCAGCTTAGTTTGACTTCTGTATCACAGATATAATTGAATTAAATCTCCATCCATTGAATTTTTTCCCGTCTAAAAATGAAGAAGCTTTGTCATACAAGACACAAGCAAGTAAATAAGACACAAGTAAATAAATGAATTTCACAGACTTTTTGTATAGGCTAATATGGATGTTGCAGTAGCTAAACAAGTCTGTTGTATGAAAATTCGTGAGAACCACTAATTACTGAGACTTACTGTGCCTTAAAAATGACAGACTAACACAAGCCAGACAGTTGTTGCTGACAGGACGTCTGTCTTTCCACATTTGTAGGTCATACTCTTACCGATGATACTTTGTTCTGTTTTTCCTCTTCTTTCCTGATTTGCTGTTTGCATGTGTGTTGACTCGTGCATGTGTGTTGACTCGTGTTCCACGTTTCTCTTGGCATTCTTTATGGCCCTTTTTTTTCCTCTCTGTGGTTCATAATGAACTCAGTGAGTAGGGATTCTTGAACTGTTAATATACGGCAATAATAATGTTGCTGACAGTAACACTTTAGTGCACAATTAACAATTAAAGCTAAGAAAGGACTTTGAAATGCAATATAATGCAAAGTTATAAATCGTACAGGACTAACAGGCTCCAATCAACCCTAGGATTATTTTGTAGCTTTGCATATCATGTCGACGTGAGGCATCTTTAGATCCAAATTCGGTGCCCGTAGAAACTGCGGACTAGGTTATTGACTGCAAGTAGCTAATTTAGAAAGCTATAGCTAATTCATTTTAGCAGGGTTGGTCGGGTAAACCTCTTATGACTTTTTGTCGGTTTTACCAGTCTGACGATTTTCAACCTAGTAAAACCTTAGCATAACCTGGTAAAACCCCTGGTAAGTGGTAACACCTAGTAAAACTTTAAAATATGGGGTAAAACTGGATAAAATGATTGAATGATGCAATGCCGTGGCGATATTAGTTACATCATTTTTTTCACGGGCGGCGCACCGCTTGGGTTCAAATCACTGTCAAAGTCACTTAAAAACATACCTAGTGAACCTAGTCGTTAACCTGTTACTAAGCTATTGGCTTTCTTTTTGCTGTATAACTTTTAATTTTTATTAAAATTTCAAATAGGAATGAATAAATTAAGGTAGTAGCTACTTACAATTATTAACATGATAAAATTGGGAATGGTAACACATTTGGCCCTCAAGGCACTAAGCTTTGGAGTTTTTTTTTTTAACTTATTAATTAGCTACATGTTTGGAAACGGGAGGAGGGGTTTACCAGGACTGATAAAACCCAGGAAAAGCAGTTTTATCAGGGTTTTGTCAGTCCTGGTAAAATCCCACGTGGTCAACCCTGATTAATTAGCTATAAAATAAGATGTCTAGTACCCGTCCACCATGCTAGTAGCCGTCCACTTGGCTCAAAAAAACTTCCTGTGTGAAAACTAGCAGTGCTAGAAAGCCGTACATAGGCTTAAACCGTAGGCTAAGTAGTGCCGCACCATCTCTAAAAATGACGGGTGAAAAAAGTAAAACAAGAAAAAATGGAGGTGGTTTTCACATTTTTTCAGTAAAAACACAAAACTAAAATGTAAAAACCACCGCCATATTTTCTTGTTCTATTTTTTTCGCCCGTCATTTTCAGGGATGGTGCATCACTATTTAGCCTACAGTTCAATTCTATGTACGGCTTTCTAGCACTGCTAGTTTTCACACAGGAAGTTTTTTGGTGTCAAGTGGATGGCTACTAGCATGGTGGACGGGTACTAGACATGTTACCTTAACCTAAGACAGGTCGGCTGGGATTAGCATCACTGTGAGCTTAAATTGGCAAGTGCAGCTGTGCGGCCTGTGCCTCCAATGATCATATTTACATTATCTGTAATGTTACGAGGTTTACCATGGGATATTAGGGTTTTACTAGGCCGAAAGTATTACCAGGGTTTTTTTAACAATAGTTTTTGTCGGTTTTACCATGCCAACCCTGGTGGCCTGTGCCTCCAATGATCATATTGCCGTTATCTGCAGTTCAAAGCAGGGTGTGCAATTGGGGTTTTCCTAGGACTGGTAAAACTTTTACCAAGGGAGTAAGCTACCAGTCAAGGTAAAACCCCCATTGCATACTCTGTTTCTAAGAATTTACCAGAGGATTTTTAGGATTTTTAACCGTATTTATTGTCGATTTTACTAGGTAGGTTTACCAGTCCTGGTAAAGCCCCCATGTCAACCCTGCTTTTAAGCACTAGACGTAAATGAGGATGATGGAGACCTTACACATCCTTCGATAGTGTACAAGGTTACGGCGACTCCCATGCGGCAAATATTGCCAGTTCATAAGATCGAATTATTGGTTTTCCGTTTACCGCATGGCTAGTTAATCCGTCAGTTCCTCGGTCAAATGTTGCACTGAAGGCTTCCCCCAAAAATTGCTGTCGGTACTTACTGTACAATGTGCTCGCTTTGTAATGGATAACTTCTGCCATAGTAGAGGCCGGAATGTGTAGTAACCAGTTGCTACATGCATAGTGGTGGTTGTTTTAACAGCCTTGCAGTAGAGTGATTAAACATTACTACCATATACATATATGCTTCCAGAAGCGCTAGTAAAAACTTCTACTACTACTTCTAGGCCCTATATGCTTCCAGAGGAAAAGGGTTCATGCCTATCGTTTATCAGTAGAAGATATTGCCCAATGGTGATGTTCTCACACTGGATGAATGCGGATTGGCACAGCAAGTCGGAAACAAGGAGAAAAAAATCGTTGATAACTGATAAGTAGCTATACTGACTGGTAGGTCAGGGCTTTTGATATAGAGGGGTGAGAGGTGCTGCTGCCCAGCTCCATACCTAAGAGATTTGTTACTCTGTTACGATCCTAGAGCATAGCGCTGCACAGCTTCCCTGCTGTGGTACCTAGCTGCTAATTGCCTTTCTTTAGTTTCGAGCTTGATATAACAAAAATTGAATTCTGCGTCCACTGAAAAAACTTTTGTGTTTTAGTACAGTTTACTTGTGCTGTTCTTAGATGTCTGTTGACATTATGAGTTAATGACTGTCATTGAGATGGTTTGGGTAACTGTAACATAACAAGTAACCAGTATAATCCAGTCTTTGAACTTCGATCTTGCCCTTTGTTCTATTCCAATTTTTGCTGTGCACAGTGCTGGACGCACTTTCCTAATAGTTGAGGCTATTTTACACATCCACTTTTTCGTAGGTAATTCCCATCAGCAATTGCCGGCAAGAGTTATGCTCTGCCCTGTTTTGAGCAAATATCACCTCTATTGCTCGCATCAGTAATTGTTGATGGGAATTGCGGGTGAGTCAGAGCAAACCCTGGATCGGCTTCAGTTAGGAATGCTGCAAGTCGCAGTTCTGTAGGTAGCTAATGCTAATCCTCCGCAGGTCTAACCTTCCTCTACTAGCAGGTTTTCTACGATCTAATTTATATGTTTCTCTTCAAATCTGAAAATATTTTTGTCGTTATGGACATGGTTTGAGCAACAAGGGTTATATTCTTTGGTTTTTCTAACGGTTCATCAATGCGCCATTATGTATGTACATATATGAGATAAAAGAAATACAACCACCATTATGAACTGGCCAAAGACAGCTGAAGAGATGTTAAAATCAGGGTTGCGGAGTCGGAGAGTTGCGGAGTTCGACTCCGACTCCTGGCCCTCCAGAATTTCCGACTCAGACTCCTGGTCCTCAAGATTTTCCGACTCCGACTCCTCAAGATTTTCCGACTCCAACTCCTAGGTCCAACTAGTAGATATTTGATGTAAACATGAAACATGTCCAAATAATTTTTGCTAATATAAACATATATCAAGTTAGAGATGTTAGATGTTTTGTACACATACAATGATATTTTGCATCATTTGGAATATTAAAGTAAGGACATGAGGACATTAAACAAATTTTGGTAAAACTTTTGCATCTGGTACACTATGTGAGGGGGGCAGGGGGCATAATGTACAAGGTGAAAAAGTTCTCCCCAACATTTTCTCAATGGTCTCATCACATAGAATAGGATAATACATGGTAGCTATAGCTTTAAAAGAGAAATGTGAAAAAAATATCCACATTTACATTTTTTTAAATTTGTGACTGAAAATTTAGATTTGAATATTTGTTTATAAATGGCCTCCCGGAGTCGGAGTCGGACTAAAAATTCCAACTCCGACTCCTAGAGCAAGTGAGATTCCGACTCCGACTTCCCCTCAAATCTTCCGACTCCGGCCGACTCCGACTCCGCAACCCTGGTTAAAATTTGAAGCATATTCTGTAATTTATAAGAATTTTTTTTTGTTACTCATACACCAGCTGAATCTTCTAAAATTTTGGAGCATTTTCGTCGTGGAATATTCTTTGGACGAAATGTATATTTTTATGCATATGGCATAAGTATTTTCTTCTCTAAAAGATCAGACAATAGAATCACTTTGTTTCTACATTCGGGCCACTGTACACAGGCACTGAGTAGCCCAACAGCGTTGCTGACTCTGATTACCGTACATTCAGAAACGTCAACCGCAATTGCTGACTGTAGTTGCCGGCAGCTGGAGAAGCTCTACAGCAATTGCCAATTGTGATTACCGTACATGTAAAATAAGTTTTACTGATTTGTCAGATTGAATTCCATATTTTATATTTCCAAAGCAAAATGCCTCCTCATATTTGTTAACTAGATAGGGTAGAGGCGTCAAGTCTCCGATCATTGTTCGCAAAAAAATAATTCCGCGCCTTATAGTTCCCATAAAAATGACAAGAACTCAGCATTGTTATGTAGGTATCAAAAGAAAGAGCATGAATTGAACTTTCGTTTGAGAGTAAGTATATTATTTCATGAGTAATATTTTTTTTTGTTACAACAGTTGAAGCGGGCTGATCGGACATTTTGGTCGAGTCAGTAACTTTGATCAATTTTGACTGCTATTGATCAATAAAGTGAAAATAGAAAACCTTGAGATTTTTAAACAAGGCTATAGGAGCTGCTAGATAAACTTACTTTCTAACATCTGAATATCATACGGATCTGACTCCAATAAATGAAACTATGGCTTTTCCTGCAACACGAACGAGACCCCCAAAAATAGTGCTGAAGTCAACTTTTCGAATAGCATATTTTTGGTTTGTAAAATGAACTTCTGTGTATTGCACTTTTCTTGGGCAATGAAATAAAAATTTTTAAATCTTGTAAAGCTACAATTTTACTTTGTTTTGTAGATATTAAGAAGACAGTGTTTTCCATTCACCTTCTAACTCCGATCACATAAATTTTATAAAAAACATGTTTGAGCAAGAACCATGCACTTAAAAGTCAAATCCGTGACTTGTTCCTGCATGCAGACTTATTACCATCGCCTTGGATGTTATATTTTTGCCGGGGTTTCATTGTTTGTTTGTCACATAACTCAATAAGTTGGGTAGCACTCCTAATGGGGACATACGTTTTGCAAGTTTTTTTTTTTTCATGGTGTTACAATTCGTGACACGCGCAGGCAGCTGATAACTTATGCGCCGTGTATACTGACGCAATATACTAGCTGTACGTGACACGCACAGACAGCTGGTACCTTATGCGCCGTGCATAATGACGCAATGTACTATACGTAACAAGCACAGGCAGCTGGTACCTTATGTGCCGTGTATACTGACGCAATATACTAACTATATGTGACACGCACAGGCAGCTGGTACCTTAGCTTATGCGCCATGCATACTGATGCAATATACATGTACTAGCTATACTTGACGCGCACAGGCAGCTGGTACCTTATGCGCCGTGCTTCCTGACGCTATATAGTATACGTGATACGCACAGTCAGCTGATACCTTATGTGCCTTGTATAATGACGTGAAATACGATACACAACATGCACAAACAGCTGCTACCTTATGCGCCGTGCATACAGACGCAATATAGCTACTATACGTGACACGCACAGGCAGCTGATACCGTATGCGCCGTGTATACTGACGCGATATACGATACACAAGATGCACAGACAGCTGGTACCTTATGCGCCCTGCATACTGACGCAATATTTGATACGCACACACAGGTACCTATCTGATATCTTATACACCGTCCAGTCATTGCGGTTATTTGGTTGACCTCTGTGGTCGATCAATGAACTGCAATGTCCGACCAGTCGATCCTTGCGGTTTTTTCGTTGCCCACTGTGGTCGATTAATGGACTGTAATGTCTGACCAGTCGATCATTGCGGTTATCTAGTTGACCACTGTGGTCGATCAATGAACTTTTTATGTCCAACCGGTCGATCACTGTGGCTTCTGTGGTTGGCCACTGAGGTCGACCGATCGACTGCAGTAGCTATTATGGTGATCGGAAATTAACGCCATCTGGAAGCAAGAAAAGTACAAATGTTCGAATATGAAACCAAGTGCTAAAGGTGTCCCAACTAACTACAATGAACTGCAGATAGGAGACTAACGATTTTCATGCTTCTTGCCAGGAATGTCCGATCACCACCACCCCCACTCCCTCCTCCCCCCCGTAATGGGGACTTAGTACTTAGTGGGCTCATGAAAAAATACCAAAAGCTAGTCCTATATGTGTACTACGGTGTCACACACTGATATCGCGATTTTAATGCAAGCAAACCCCTCAAAGAAACTTATTTCCCGAGAGTGGTAGTTTTCTAAATACCTAAAAAATATGCACATTTTCGAAAATGCAATTTTCCCGTTCAGAAACTTCTTAACCTTTGAATTTGGGGAATTACAATTTACGACTTGCAGGACATAGGTATTCTTTGGCTACAGTTTGAGCCCTAGTTGAACTTTCTAGCATCAATCGTTTGTCTTCCAGCAGTTTCTTGATGGAGGGGTGTAAAAGTGATCGGAGACTAACTTCTTTACCCTACTCTATGTCATAAAGAATGAAGTTTGAAAGTTTACTTAGAAGTGGAAACAAGGAGACTTGAACTATCAGGCAGAACAGCGGTTTGCTATTCTGTATGCCATGGAGAAAACTTACTCTCAGACTTCTCATTCGTTATGTAGTTCAGTGTCCAAGGCGGGTGGCATGTATGGGACCACTTAGACTTCGTCCAAAGATAAACTTTCCCTCCCCTGCTACACCAGAAGTGCATCGGCCGTAGCAAACCGGTTGGGCCGCGTGCGCCGCCGGTGGAAACCTTTTCCCTGGTCGAAGAACTCCCTGCTAAGTAGCTATCTGCTTGAACTAATGTACTGCTCACAGCAAGTATTGTATTACCACATCAACTCACGTTTCATTAGAGCTAATTCCTCAATTGTCATGCTTGCGGTTATTCGCCAGATCCCTGATATCCAACACAGTCTCTCAGTTTGGCCGACTGGATTACCTGGTGAACAATGGAGGAGGGCAGTTCATGTCCATGGCTGATACCATGTCTCTGAAAGGCTGGAATGCTGTTGTGGAGACCAACCTCACTGGCACCTTCCTTATGTGTAGAGAAGGTAAGATGCTTTTATTTAGGTGTTCGATTGTTGGGTTATTATTAGTGATGTAGCCTATGTGCCGAATAGTGATTGCCGAAGCCGAATGTTCGGCCGAATAATAATTTTCGGCAAGAGTCAAAAACTAAGGCTGTTTAAAGTGACTGGAGCTATTCTAGTTATAGTCACAGTTCATTTACCGATGATAGTTAGGCCTATGTCAGATCAGTTCAAACTTTCAGAAGGGTGACGTCAAGCCAATAGCGTCACGCCATTGTGGTATTACCAAAGATTCTTCGCTGAAAAAAAAAATGATGCAATTGGCTTGACGTCACAATTCTGGAAGTTTGTAATGCCGTAACTACGTATGTGCAAAAACTCAAGTCTGACATAACTATCTTCTGTAAATGAACTGGGGTAGTAATTCTGCTTGTTCCTCCTTACGTTCATTCCTTTCCTAGTTCGTTAGTACGATCGTTACGCTCTCAGTTTTAAATAGTAAAAAAATTCCGCTACGTTGCATAACATCTCAGTAGTTAAGAATTGAATTTCCTTTCTTCATTAAGCCACTACTGCTTGTAGGTCTTGTACCGGGACACATACGCATTTCTACTCCCATCTCGTTGCTCGGATGTGCAGCCCGCATGGCGTTTCAGTACATACTTAGAATCGGTAGCATAGATCCGGTGGAATAAATGACTTCCGAGTCCCTCATTGTTTCATCAAGTTGTCTGTGTAAGTGCATAGCGTGTCTCCAGCATTAGAAAATTAGCTGTTTGACCTGGAACATATTTCGGCGCTTCATATGCATGATACAGCTTTGAGATATGTTGTTGTTGTTACGTAGGGGGCGGCTCCGGAGGGGGTCGGGCGTGTGGCGGAAGGTATGAGAAGGAAGACAGGGAATAGAAGAAGTCAGTCACAGATAAAGGGCTGTCCCATGGAGAGGTAGGCAGGACGGCGGTAGGGTGGGTGGGACACTCAAACAGGTGGTTTACGGTATGAGGGCGCGGTGGCACTCCGGGCAGGAGTCGGAATCAGCCAGTCCGATCCTATGGCGGTATGACATCAGGGCAGAGCTGAAACCTTAGCGCAACTGTAATAGAGTGTAACGGGCCGCTCGGGAGAGGACCGCCTCGTCGGGCGAAATCTCCGGCTTGGCATAGCCCAAAACCCTGTTAACGGGTAGGCGGTCTAGTGAGGCTTGCACGGCAGATAGGTGGAGGGCAGAAATCGCTGAGCGGTACTCTGGGGTAGGCATGATATTATCAGTAAGTAGGTGGTTGATGTCAGGTTGGAATTTGGTTGCTAATTTGTGGCGGATGAAACGATATCTTGAGATATCGCAAGACAATGCGCTTTTTCTCGAGTTTCGCAGGTTCCAGCCACTCGTTTCCCATCCAGTCTTACAGACATGCATAGCACGAGATCATTGAAATTTCACAGGGCTGGAACTATGTTCACGATAATGGTTTCCTTTGTATATAACTACGACCTTATGTCTAATGATGTACCTTAGCTATGCGAAACAGCAACGAGTCTGTCGCGAATTTTGCTTTCCATACCATCTCAGTAGAAACGCAGAAGTAAAGTTTTCTTTCATTTTCAAGCTGCTACTGCTTGCTAATCTTGGAAGATCTACTATTCGTCCTTGAATATATTTCGGCACTTCGTATGCGTGATACGGCTCTAGATATTGAGCAAAGAATGCTTCTTTCTCTTTGATTTTCGTAGGTTCCAGCTACTTGTTTCTATTCCGGCATTACCGTCGTAGCACAAAATCATAGAAAGTTCACTGGACTAGAGCAATGTTCACGATGATGGTATCTTTATACGACAATATGATGTAAGCGAATCTCTGACGAGTCTGTCGCGAATTTTTTATGTGGAAACTAAATAAAATTATACCTTTCTGTTCATCTACTTATGTAAGTATAAAATTCAGGAATTTCGAGAGTTTTATCTAACGAGAGCTGCATTCATAAAGTACAAACTTCTGCCAAAAACGCAGTGCAAGCAGAAAGAGAGGCTGATAAAAAACAAACAATCCGACGGATCATCACCAAAATTTATGCACCTGTTTTTCTTGTCATTGCTAATATTTCCTGTTTATCGGATGTAGATTTGGCAGTAACTTTGCACAATGTAGCCAATTATTGAAGAGACTGATGTATCATCAAAATTAATAATAATGTTTCTTGCGACGTATTTAATGAAAATCATTCATAACTTGTTGAGCTATGTTGTCAAAACACCATCAAAGTTGAGCGAAAGTTGCGAAAACGAAACTGAAAGATAATGAGGATGCAATAGGAAACAGGGTTTGCTATACAAGAGACGCTTTTGAAAAAAATTTCTCGACTGCGTTTTTGTTTGTGCCATACAATTAATTACTGCATTACAACATGGCATCTCACAATTCTACGAATAAACTTTACCCCATGGTTTGTCGCTATGAAATAAGCATACAGGTATGTTCAAAAATGTTTCGTATAAAAGTTACGACGAGTTGAAATTTAAGATGTTGTATTTACTGCACTGCCTGGTAAATAGTAATTCAGTACCCGAATATTTGCATGTACATGGAAGTGTGGAGGCTCTGGCTAATTAATTGCTAAATCCGTGCAAAGATTCGAATCCAATTAATTAATTTTCGCACAGCTTTAAATAGCCTACCGGTAAGTTCTCCGGCCTGAACTAGCGTTTCATTCACTGAATTTATTATGTTCCCCAAAGGTGAGGAGCACGAGGCGCCATGTAAGGAGACTGGTGGAATATATTTCTCTCTACATTCTGGCTGCTCTCCTAAAATTACAGTTCGCCACACCGTAAATTAAAATGCACATCTACGACTGCACTATTCTGTAGTTAGTCCATTGTCGTCTGTACTCAGATATACACTGCTGACTGACTGCTCAGTGTAGACAAGAGCTCGAAGTGCAAAGGCGGATAATAGTTTACTGCGGTAAAAATTTGAGTGACTTTCGCCATAGAATGAAAAAGAGCTTTCGAGTTAACAAAAATCGTAGGATAATGAAAGTAAGCGCAAGCTCCTGAAACAGATTCACGAAAACTGAGCTACATGACTAAAAAACACGCAAATAGAAGTGCATCTGAGACTTGTTATCTACCGCGGCAGTGACTATGCATTGAGTTTTTGACGAAACTAAATTGTAAAATCCTTTTGAATTTTAAACGCTCAGTACTTGGAGAAACAGCCCAAAAGTTTATCACTGGCGCTTACTGAGGGGTAAGAATTGCAGCATTTGAAACGGTCTACATTTTTGGGGGACGGTTTAACAATGCGCGAAATGTGGACGGACTGCGGCGCAGTAACCGCATTAAATGAGTTTAGGTCCATGTTGATAAAGCCAACGAAAGTCGTATGTGACCACTCGACTTGAAAATGACCGAGGCTCAAAAGTCGTACCTCATACAACCCTAGTAACATTTGGGGCAGACGCGGCGCCCCCAGAACCTGTGCCGACCCTAATTGTTTGTCGAAAAGGTGTATTGGGCAAACACTAGTAAGTTTACCGCAGTATGTAAAAACTCTGCCTCGGTTCATTGCCTTCAGAAACGAGAAAACAATAGCCATGGAATTTTCGTGGGTCCCTCTGGGCCGCTACTTCTAATACATGACATTCAAGTAATTCAACACGATCATAATCAGGGTTGGGGAGTTGGGACTTTTAGCACTCGACTCCTCTCATTTTCGTTTCATCAGAATAAATAGTGAATACAATATGAATATGTATTAGAACATCTGCAAAAGAAGGGAACTTGCTATTAATCAGATAAGCACGCATACCTAGGCCCCTACTCCAGAGTGCATGAATAGCGTAGCTATATACAATGCCTAAACATAAGAGTTTGCACAACTCTATTTTTTATGTGTTTTAAAAAATTTAGGGACTGCTTTAGGATAATTAATACAGGAAGTTTACATGACATATATATTATAGAATATTTAAATAGAACAGTCAAATGTGCACTTATAACATGAAAGTTTAACACAAGCAAAAGTAATGGACAAAAGTATTTGACCAAAAAAAATTATGACATTAGTACTTGGTGGCGTGATCTTTATTGGCAATAACAGCATGGAGACGACTGATATAGCTGGAAGTTAACTTTTCACATGCACTTGATGGTAGGTATTATTTTCCATTCTTTCAAGCAGATAACCTGTAATTCAGTAAGGTTTTTGTGACACCGTTTGTGGACACCAGATTTGAAAAGACACCACAAATTTTCTATTGGATTAAGGTCCGGTCATTAGCTAGGCCATGGAAGAACATTTATTTTCTTCTTTTGAAAGCATTCTTTCGTTAAATTCGCAGTATGCTTGGGGTCGTTGTCTTGTTGGAAGGTCCACCTGCGCCGTCCGTAGAATTTTTTGGCACTTGGAAGCATCTTCTTCTCTAATATCTCCCTGTAC
>LQNS02278091.1:17502347-17512891 GCA_001587735.2 Parhyale hawaiensis | reverse complement strand
GGGGAGTTGTGGAGGCCACTGGCAGGTCAGACTAGGTTGCCCGTTCTCTTGTGGGGGAAGGTGCTAAAATATATTTTTGATAGGTACTAAAAAGTGCTAAAAAGTACTAAAATCCAACACTAGAATCCCTGTAGACACCTTGTAAAGAGCTACTAGTTGGAATTTATGTATTAATTTAATGTTTTTGTTTTCCTAAAAAAAAGTGTCTCACTTTGTTGTCTCATATGCTGCTTTGATATATAGCTACTCAGTAAGACAATTCATTTGAGAGACTACAGAGGTTTTTTTACAGTGTTATCAAGCCATGGAGAGCTAGATATGTAGGATGGTTGCGATAAATTGCAGCATTTTAATCGAAACTCGTTTAAGGCTGGTTACATATACTGAACGTTTAGCAAATGAGCAAAGGAAAAACGTTAAGAGGGACTATGGCAGGTGATTGTGTTTTGGTCTCCAGATGACGTCACAGCTGTCCAGCACGCAAGGTGGGCAGAGTCGGCGATGCGCGTGGGGCTACCTGGCTACCTTTGCGTAGTTATACTATGGTTAGCCCCACGTACAACTATTCCCGTTCACAACTACCTTCTGGAACAGCTATCCCCTAGAACAATTGCTCCTTAGGATAATTATATACTCTCGTTGATTATATCGTCCTTAAAAAATACCCCCACCCATACAAACGTACAGACTGAAGCTTATATCACGCACAGTTTACCTTCCACAAATCTGTCAATGCAACAGAAGTTAAGGCTGCTGATAAGTTAGTTATTTAAAGCCATGTCAGGATACGCTGGGTAAGAACGGGTAGGTGTGGTAAAGTTACCCTACATTAGTTTGAACAGAGTTTAGAGAGGGTTAGATATGTTAGCTTAGTAAGATTAGTTTAGTGTAGGTTAAGCACAGTTGGGTTAGATAAGGCTTAGGTAACTTTTGTTCTATTATTTGAGGCAAGGGTAGAGTAGGGAATATTAGGCTGAGATACAAAATATATTGTGAATTATATGAATATTATGTAATGTTTGGTTAGGCTTAAATATGTTTAATTAGGTGAAGTAAGATTATGTTCTGCTGTTCCATGTTAGGTACGTTATTTTTTCTTTAAGCTCTGCATCAACTTAACTAATTTATGAATTTTTTGTTGCATACATAATTCAGAATGCATTTTCCAGAATAGTGTGAATATCCACTGATATGAAGGGGTAGTAGCCAGTGGAGGGGAAGGGGGAGGGGAGGAATAGTCCAAACTAGATCTTATTTGTTCAATTTTGTGATATCTTTCTGTATCTTTTTACAACTCATTACAAAAAATTCTGAATAAGTTTGAAGTAATCTTTCCGACTGTGCATTAAGTTGCTGTATCTTATGCTGCAGCATACAATGGCTGGATGGAGAAGAATGGTGGCGCCATCGTTAACATCATTGCTGACATGTTCCGAGGCATTCCAGTGATGGCCCACACCGGGGCTGCGAGAGCTGCTGTTGATAACCTCACCAAGGTACTCCTGAGTTAGCCATTTGCACTATTCCAGGGTGCGGTTCGTAATTATTGTGACTAGATGCATGCAAAAATCATTTACTGTGCTTATTAGTACAATTAATAGAAAGTTTTCGAAATAGCGGACCTGCGTCGATACACTTCTGAATGGGAATTCCCAGGCATGGAAGGCCATCTCAGGGGTGTTCTTTAAAGCCATGGTTCCATGAGGCTTGATGTTTCCAATCGTGTCTTAATGTTTCCCTTTCAGGCCTCCTCCTTTTAAGCGAGGAAAGAGAAATCTAGGGAGCCAGGTGAAGACCATAGCGAGGCTGAGGAGCAGATCAGTGTGGGTCCCGGCCAAGAAATCGTAGAGAGTGCAGGCCCTCTCTACTGTGTCGGCAGAGAACTCGTAATTTCAATGAACAATCACTTAAAGAGGCCTGCTTTATTGCTGGAAACGTTGTAACGTTTCGGTGGCGGACTTATCGCACCTTGTTTTGTAGCTTCAGAACGGAGTTGATGGAAACGTACATCCATGCTCTCTGTGACAGCTCGGAGGTGACTGAGACTACTGTCTAGGCGTGTTTTAAAGCTGACACTTCTACCTCTCCACCGAGTCTAGCAGGTTTCAGTGCACTGCGGTGTATCATCGCATCAAGAAAAATTGGTTGCATTACTCTGACGCACCTTGTGCGTTGGACTCAATCTGGTATATATATACCGAGCTTATTGCCTCACGAATGTGTATCCTGGTAGCGTTAAGTTTGTCAGTTCTGTTGCGGGAAATCATGTCTGCTTGGGTATCTTCTAGTTTGCCTTAGCTTTAGTTGAGGCTTCATTATAGCTTGCTTGCCATGCTCACTTCCTTCTATTTTCTTACTCTTCTTCATCTTTTCGGACTCGTTGTTTCCAACGGGGGTTTTATCTGTTTTCACTAGGTACTACTTTTTACTTCCCTCGTTTGGGTAGTATTGTTATGGACCGGTAAGTTAACAGAATTATGACTCCTAACATTTGTGTGACAGAGCCTGTCAGTAGAGTGGGCCAGCAGTGGTGTGCGTGTGAACGCCGTCGCTCCAGGCAGCAGCATATACTCGCCCACCGCCAGCCGCAACTATGGCGGCGAGAATGTCTTTGATCTCGTGAGGGATCGCGTGCCGGCCAAGAGAGTGGGCCACCCGAGAGAAGTAAGTTATCTCAGTCTCTTCATTTATCGATACATAGAGGCGTTATTTTGTGTTTCTATTACTAAAAAATGTAGTTGAAACCATATCCTGTCATATTCATTGAATTAAATTTTAAGTAAAATTACCCTTCAGCCTTTACTTAAACCATTCACAATATTGTTTTATCTCATACTCAAGAAAAGACATTTTTATCTTCAGGCTCATTTTATGCTCCGTGAGGCGCTTCAACAATCGACAACGCAGTATTTATTATACTTACACTGCAATCTCACTGACGCGAAGACAAGTACGCGAAAATATTAAGGAAGGCTTGAAGTGTGATTACGTAGAGCAAATGCTTATGACATCCAGGTATCGACCCAAATTAAGGTAGCTACTTCAGGTTTGCCTGTTCTTTATATTATTTTGGTTAATAATGACATCACGAATGTGGAGAAGCGGTAAAACCTTAGTCATGTGCAGTATGAGCTTCATTGTTTGGCGTAATCTAACTCCTAAGAAGAGGTATATAGGTTCGTTGGACCTTACGACTGCAACCATCTAACTGTTTACGTCAATCTTGGAAGACCTCAGGTGTAGTAAGGAAATGCAAAAAGCTTGGTGATCATTTCAGTGAAATTATGCCGTAAAAAATATATTATTTTTAGATAACTATATATGTATATGCAAATGAAGAATAGATGTCTATGTCAAACCTCGTTTTGCCCACAGCTACTTTAATACAGCTATAAGATGCGTTCGGAGGGGCTTGCAAAACTTACTGTATTATTTGGAAGTGAAAATTGCAGCTGGCCTATCTTACTCTATAATACTGGGATCCAGCTTCTTGCAGTTAGTTTAGCTACGTAATTTAGGTGTCGTAAAATTCACCATACACTCTTTTCCTATAGAATTACCAGTAATGATAGGCTATATTTGAATATAAATACATTCAATAAAACGGTTTAAGAAGCTTATAAAACTACAAAGCATAAGATGCCAAATGTCTACTGATAATGCTTTGTTGTGTTCTTCCTCTCTTTCCCGACTTCCAGTTCCCATGCGCATGGATCATGTGTGAAAACACCCTTATGTACGGGTTCCACATTTCCATCGACATACTATATGTTTCTTATTTCTTCCTTTTGTGAGATCGCTGTTGTTGTGAAAAGTTGGATTCGAGAGCTTCTGCCCTCTCCCATTGAGATATGAAATCTGCTGTCTGAATCTTTGTTTATACAGCCGATAATCCCCAAAATTACCTTCATCTTACTGTCATCTGTGAAGCTCTGTGATAGGTACCATGATTCCTAACACCGCGAGAAGGGGTTTCTTTTGCAATCACTTGCCAATATATTGGATAGATTGGTGATCAGTTGGAATGAGAGGCAATACCCGAGTGACACTGAATATCCATTGTTCATTTCTCCCTTCGGGTTACTGTTATTGTGGAGGCTGAAGTCTAAACATTTGACAAGAAATATATGCATGGAGCCTAGCGAAGCCGCTTCGTTGGTGAAGCAAATGCAGGGTTACAGAGTCGGTCAATGTTTGGGGTCCAAGAAGTCGGTAATTCGCAATACCACGGAGTCGGACTCTGTCGATCCGACTCCGTAACCCTGTTGTCGGGACTACTTATCTCTGATGTAATTCTGATTTAGTTATTGTGTAGTCAAATAGATGAAGTGAGACTCCCGCGGCTAAAGTAAACCTTTCTCTTTATCTCACGGCTATTACTGTTACAGATCGCCAGCGCCGTGTGTTTTCTACTGTCCCCTGGCGCGTCCTTCGTGTCAGGAGCCACTCTCAGAATTGACGCCGCTGGTAGCCTCTACTCTGCTCTCCTCCACACAATACCTGGTGAGTATTTTTCAGTTCTACTCGGTAGCTACATCCTGGTTACTTTCTACATTGCTGTTTGTATGGTAATCTCAATTATCCTTGGGCTCTTGACATGATAATGTCCTGAACATGTAGCTATCGAGGGTATCTATCAAGATGCCTCTTTTCGTGACTCGTACGGGAAAAATCTTATGTAACTATGCGTTCAGACAAGGCCTCCTCACGTCACTGCATTGGTCCGATCGGTAGAGTCTCAGGACAAATTATATGCAGCCTAATATTTTTAGTGCCTCTTGTGCGTATTTCGGGCTTATCTGGATAGAAAACTCAGACTATCGTATATGATTTGTAACCTTCAAGTACGGTAGTTTAAAGCAAGTTTCCTATTCACATATACCCGAAATAAGTAGAGTAGGTACCAATATCATTAGGCTGCGTCTTATAGTTGGTCCAGGGACTGTAGGTATGTAATCGGATAGTTTTTGAGGCACAGACCCAGGCCTGTACCTACTTAGGGAGGCCTTGGTTCAGAGCTGTGCTTATTTCTGATTTCCTCATCCCGGTGTGGCTTGTTCTAGAGCTGCCATGTGTGGGGAAGGTTGTGCTGAAGGGAAGTTCTGTCGCAATCAGCAAATTCTTCATCGCTTCTGTCAAGACAATTTGCTGTGTATATAGTTCTTCGTATTAATATAATGGATGCATGCCTCAGTCTAAGATAAAAGTAAATCTCTCTGAAGACGTACGATAGGCCATAGGGTTAGGTTGATTAGGTTCGCCTGTCCTATGTTGTCACGGGGTATAGCACGCCGAAGGGGACCACGAAGGTTACCCTCGCCTTAACCAGGGCTTCGGGACGTTTTCCATTTGTGCTCACTTTGCTTCCTGCTTTGCTCTTACTAATCACTTTTTAGTTTTTACTCTATTATACCTTTTTCCTAGTTCCCAGTACCCTGTCCATGCGTACTGATCCAATATAGCAACACTCGTGCATTTGTTCCATGTTTCTATCTAGATAGTATAGGTCTGTCCCAATTTTCTTTCTCTAGTCGATCGCCACTGTAATCAATCTGAATGCTTCAGCTCTATTATATATTGATAAAAATAAGGTTAATATTCGTCTTATCCCCCCCCCCAGGTAATAGGATAAAAAAGTGGTTTTTAGCATAATTGAGGCGTGCTGAATCCGATAATGACATCAATTTTTTGTGGAAAATAAGCAAACCAGGCCTACGCCTTACCTAACCTGCCCAATATTATGAAGGGGTTTATGCCTAACTACCCAATGGTACTGCCTAAAGAGGGGTTTATACCTAACTACCCGGCAGTACGGCTTAAAGAAGGTCGAATTTGGCTCTAACGCAAACGAATATAACCTAAAGAAGCAGTGCACTCCTACAGGTCAATTAAGACGCCAAAAAGACGAAAATTCGATAAAACACTACAGAATGTCCATAAATAAAGACGTATCATATATATTCTGAATCAGTAATTTTTCAACGAATCAAACTGTATTAATATAATTCGTGAGTTCAAGTGGGGGATGAGATGAATATTGTCCAAAAATAATAATTAAAGCGTTAATAGTATCATGACAAGCCGGACATTGATGTTGGTTTTGTATGCATATTGACCCTAACCATTGGGAATATCTTTGGCAATAATTGCAGAGGTTGATATTTGAGAAAGTAGCTGTTTGCTCCTGTTGTTATAACTAAGGAAACTTTCAATCTCATTCTTGAATGCCTGAAAGTAAACTGCAGCTAAAGCTCCTCTTGAGGCCAACTCTTGCTACCGCCACCGACTAGAATAACGAGAAGCAACTCCAACAGGTAGCTACAGAACAAACACATCCGTACAAATATCAGTAGGGAAGCGAAGTAGCCATGGTAAGAGAACTTACTGACCGAAAGGCATACCCAAAGTCTGTGGTAATTTTTAAAGTTCTCAATGCACGAATCTTTATAGCATACGTAGCTCCTGAGGTTTGTGGTCCGTTCTCCTTCACGCGTACACTTATCAATTGTGTATGTTCACCAGCAACTCGCTTCTTGCGAGGGTATCTGAGGGTATCTTGAGCAGCTTTTAAATTTGGACTTTTTTGATATGCTGTGCTGCCGAGGTTGACTCCATGGGTCAGCTTAGCTTGACCTCTGGGCATCTCTCTTTCGTCCTTTATTTACTTCTTTCCATTTTCATACGTCAACTCATAGAGCACAAACAGATGTGGTGTAGCCTAGGGTCGACTAAATGATGTCTTTCTTGTTTATGAACCTGTTATCCGGGTTTGTGAGTCGGATAGATAAAGTCCGACTCCTGTCCTATTTCTGTCTCTACTTCAACTCTCCTGAACTCTGCGGACTCCTACCAACTTCAGCTCCCGCTCTGTCCCCCTGCTTGCTGTACCCCTGTGCATTGATCCAATTGAGTTACACCCCGTGCTTTAGTTCCACGCTTCTTCTGACAAACGGTATGTCCTATGTTCTATGTTTAAAGACCATTTCACTGAACAGAGGAGCTTCTCAACTGTTTCTTTGAAAACAATGCTATCGTGTTGAAGTTAGCACAACCATCGGTGGATTATCTGGACTGCGCTGTAAGAGTAGCAGCCGTTGCCAGCGCCTCGATACTCAGGATGCGCACGTGCACTGTGTGTTTGAA
Source organism: Parhyale hawaiensis (assembly GCA_001587735.2). Classification (NCBI taxonomy): domain Eukaryota; kingdom Metazoa; phylum Arthropoda; class Malacostraca; order Amphipoda; family Hyalidae; genus Parhyale; species Parhyale hawaiensis. Next base: position 17,505,748 of record LQNS02278091.1, on the reverse strand, counting down.
TATTCACGTAATTTTTTTGATAGTGTATACTTTTCCCTGCTCCCAAGTTGCAGCGAAAGCTTCATGTCAGCTGCTACTACTAGCCATCTCACAGATAGTGTTGTTTTTATTGTATATAAATGCTGACACTCCCGTTTACGTTTCCCGCTTACAATAATGTTCAGTTCTAGCTTCCTTTTCCGCAACAAAGGCGATCTAACAGAGCTAGAAAGAAAGAACAAACAAACGGTATGTCGATAGAAACGTGGAATTGTAGGAGTGTGGAAATGGAAGGTAGCTACGTGGGCACGAAAGACAGGCGTCTCGAAAGCCGAACTGAGGTTAAGCTAACCTATGGGAATCCCCTGAGGGCGCTACTTCCCTTAGCATTACCCCTCAGAGGCATAGGATGGGCCCTAGGGTTAGGTTCGGCCATCCTATGTTATGGGGAGCCGCGACCCCGCCGGGTTTGTGTATGTGTTACCTTTGCCATTAGCTGGGCCTTCGCGGCGTCAGTCTTTCGTGCCCACTTTGCTTCCTTCCGATTTCATACTCTCACTTATAGTACTTTCTTCTGTTCTTTCCCGACTTACTGTTCTTGTGTGGGTACTGTCGGTACACCTTTTGTTCATGGGTTCCCCGTTTCTATCGTCATTCTTTCTCCCTCTGTTAGATCAGCTTAGCTCTCGAAACGGAGGCTTCAACTATTCAATAATTTAATCTCCCTTAGCATAGGATGGGCAAACCTAACCCTAGTGTCTATGACCCATCTTACGCCTCCTGAGGGATACATGCGTCACTTCCAGCAGCCAGTTAGGATGATGGCAACGGGGCACTATTAAGAAACATTCGTGCCCTGCACTTGCTGACCGCATAATACATACCAACCCAAGACGCCCACATTTGAATCTCAACATGTAGCTATCATATTTGGTTACGACAGTAAAGGATTACATTGCTTTTCTAAACTTTAGGTTTTTTATTTTTATCCCTTACCTCAAAGCTTTTGGAAAATTACACGTGCTGCGGCTGATGCGCAGTCTTTCACTTTGGAGACTGTTAGGCGCCGGAACCGTCAGTTGTGTCGGCGTTTCCTGCTCAGGTCTGTTTCGGTTTCGAATTCATTGCCAGCATCTGCTTTCAATCATGCAAGCCTGCTGGCGCTTAACCCATTAACTGCGAATGACGCAAACATCCGTTCCCGAAACTGTATTATAGATCCGCATCCGTCAGTTAGTGGGTTAAGTCACCTGTTAATGGCATTCTGCTGGATTTTAATTGGTAGCGTTTCGGGTTTCCTGGTGTTGCATAATGCCTCGCTTGGGTTACACTGCCTGTTCGTGGTGGCCCGAGCGTGAAGTTTCAATGATAATAGGTGGTTAATAATAATAACCAATATGGTTCATGTGGGCAGAGCACGACCGCTGGCCTGCTGCTCACGATTGGACCTACGTGCCTCCTGAAGAAAGGGAAGAAGGCGATTCCAGTGACTCTTCTGACCCCAAAGCGAAGCTCTAATGCCGCAGCGTACTGGTGACGCGCCATGTCTGTCAAACTACTCGCCTTGCTAATCCAACTGTTACACTTCTGATGGCAGTAGGGAGAACGAACTGTTTGTATGCCTTCGCAAATAGCTTCGTCGTATTATATACTGTACTGTCTTACCGTTCCCAAGAGTAGTGAATATTTCCTTGGATGAGCTCCTCGGTTTTATTTGCTTTTTTTTACACTTTCTTCGCTGACAGACCAGCATTAGAAGAATCACATAACATTATTTAGAATAACCTTGCAATTAATATATATCATAGGAATACTCCGTTCTCCCTACTTGCTGTTGGATATATATTTTTGTATTGTTGAACGCATGGATTGTTAACATATTATTTTATGTGGGAGTGATGTAATCCCAAAGTGTGGGGCTGAATATCTTAGTAAGTCACCAAACACAGTTGTGGTTGTGGTTATTTTGTCAGCCTTTTGTTGTGCCAAAATATCTTTAAGCATGTGAGTTAGCGGTAGCGCTAAGCAAGAACGCTTCTAATACCCCTGTCGTTTGGCCAGTACTGACGTCTTCAGGTACAGAGCTGCCTCACATTATCCCATAGGGCCGAGTGTTGCTTTGCTCTAACTATGTCCGGCATGTAACGACGTAACACCAAACTATTATTTCGGAAAAATATTTCATTGCTACAGTTCTCGCCAAAGTGTTATATTGCAGATGGTTGATGCGTTGACTAGCTGCTGTATTGTAGACAGAGGTATTGACTAGTGACGAAGGTATTATTCTGCAATAATGGGGGTATTGTTAGAGGTAGCTAGTTTTTTTGTGACCTGCTCCTCAACTTTAGGAAACAATTACTGACGAGGTATTGTGTTTGTCCAATTGAGCAGTACTCGAGAAAGTTCTTGATTGTGATTATGCCAATTATTGACGTTGCTACTAGGCCTATCCCATCGTTTGTTCGTTACCTAGCTGCACAAGTGATGAGTAACACCAGGAGAGTGTTGGAAATGAGGCATCAGTTCCCGACGTAAGTCACGGGCTTACCCTACTTTAGGGTACTGGGAGGTTCAGCCTACAGAAGTGCCTCTGTCATCTCTCGTAAGGAGCAGATAGAACTGTTTTATTAAAACTAAAGATTTATAATTAGAAGTAAATCGGATTATGGTGCCATAGTGTACCAGAACGCATCTAAAACCGCACTAAAAATTATAGACTCCATTCATCATGGAGAATTGAGGCTCTGCAGTGGGGCATTCCGTAGCTCGCCTGCGGTGAGTCTGTGTGCGGAGAGCGGAGAGCCCCCGCTGGAGATCCGGAGAGTTCTGCTGAGCCTGCAGTACCTTTCACGTTTGTAACAAACGCCGCGAAACCCAACTCACGGTGTCGGTTGTGACCTGCCCGACCGGCACGGGAATTTCCCATACCATTTGCCCTCATCCACTAATTATGCAGAACTCCTGCAACATATGGACTTCATACCAATGACTGTTAGCCTGCTGTAGTAGAGAACACCCCAACGTGGCGTGTTCCCATAGAGACCTTTTGCCGCGGATGCGAGTTACCCAATAAATCATTGGTGACAGAAACCCAAGCAAGGCAGGAGTTTCTAAATCATGTACTGGAAAAATACGCGGACTGCAGGAAGATATACACTGACGGCTCTAGGATGGGAGAATCAGTGGGCTGTGCTGCGGTGTCTGGTGATGTGGTGCTCCGCAGGAAGCTGCAGCTTGGGAAATCAGCTTACTCGGCTGAGCTCTTCGGTTTTCTCGAAGCATTAGGCAGTATCGAGATGATAGATCATAACAATTTTGTTATATTTACTGACTCCCAGAGCACATTGGAGGTGCTGCAGAACTATAACAGCAACCACCCTGTGGTGTGCGATATCCTCGGAAGGCTGACGACCCTAACTGAA
>LQNS02278091.1:17470397-17490014 GCA_001587735.2 Parhyale hawaiensis | reverse complement strand
CCACACCCACGGCAGTGATGTGTCGGTACCACCGCAGCGCGTGAGGGTACTTGGAAGACGGTGAGCATGCAAGGCACTTGTAAACTTCAGCGTCTGAAATGCAGTTAATCGCAACTGTAATATTTTTTACTGAAGTTAAAACAGATTTGCATTATGTGTAAAGATTCTGACGAAGTATAACCGTTGAGTGCATGTCATTGTAAAACATATCGCTCACTACAAACTGTTACCAGTCAATTTACGAAATTTTCGTGCAATGTCAGCTGTTGTTAGTAAAAGTAAGAGTGATCAAGAATTTTCTGAAACTCAAAGTGAGGCAAGTTGGAGTCCTGGTGCTACCTACTTTATAAGACAATGCCACAGATTAAATTCTATGATGGAATCGAAAGTTAAGGTCCTCATATTCTTGTAGCTCCAATGCTGGCCGCCGAATGTTCCGCGCGTTGTACCCAATTCTTTTATGGAGATTTACTATTGAATCTATGTAGCTATACATCAGTGACGGCGCGTGGCTGCTATTGGATACGCGCCGCTCAGATCAATGCCGGGTTATAAGTAACTCTCTCTTGAACTACCAGCTAGCTGCTGACATTTGCATGGACCAAAACATGTCTGCTGATGTAGACACAAGCTGTGCACAATGTATAAAAGCAACTGCCATGACTGTAAATACGAAAGACGAGTGCATCTGGTCGCCATGAGAACATGTTTAGTACTCCACCAACACTACCTGCACTAACCGCCAACAGAAGGAGTGTAGCCTCTGATGTAGCTCCTGTTCGCCAGATGTTCATTGAGGGTTCCTAGGCCGCACGCTGTCGTCAAGTCCCCGAAGAAGTCCATCAGTCTGCAATTGTAGGAATACATTACAACTGATCTTCTCTGCAGACACTTTACTCATTAGTTGCGGCACATCTATGATGTCATCATTAGTATCTGAAGGTTTCTGGGTGGCATTGATAACTGTAAGTACAACTGTCCGCATGATTGCCTCTTAATGAAGTGTGTGAGCACTACTCAGAGATTACCTGCAGTTCAGTGATTGTTCATAGTTTACGACTGTATGCTTATAGCTCTGTAGATTTGTATGCATTTCATTTGATTACAGATTGATGATGATGGCCGAAGAGCCGAAACGTTCAGTTTTAGGAAAGACAAGATTTAAGTAAATATGTTTTTTAGGTCTATAGTTTTCGCCTTGATTTTTATTTAGAAGTTGGCCTGTCCCAATCTTCTCCGGAGTAGACCAAATATTTTCAGTACTTGAATGTTTTCCGGTAAATTGCGTGGATGTGGAGAACATATACGCGGGCGAAATGCTTTCTGGCCGCCGCTCCATCATAACCCAGCGCTCTACTGTCCACCAGCACCGAACCCTGGTCTCTATAAAGATTTTTCCAGCGCCATTCCCTGGCTTAGGACGGAAGGAGGAAAATATCGGTCTGACACCAGACCTCAGCGTTGCAGATGGTTGATGACCGAGAGGAAGGATGGTAGAGAGATTCTCGCAGCTGTGTATGACTTGAGTTTATATTGCGCGTCTCGAGGGTCTCTTTGGCTAAAATAAATGGGACTATTGCACAGTTTCATACAGGTGTTCATTTTGTAATTCTTCCGTAAACTAAAAGATCACCACTGACATTGATGTTATGGATATTATATTAGTATAGAGAATGATAAATAATTGAATGCTCTTCATTGCTATCGATAATATTGTAAGAAACTAGGGCATGCTGCCCCATAGTTCACGGGTCCCTACCGAACGCCCTGGTATGAGTTAATTGATCTTGCCTCTGGAATATTAAAATATACATATTCTATGCTACGCAGCATCATGATAGTGTGTTGGGAGCCACAACTGGTACCTCTGAAGGATCATTCCTGCTTGTGACGCTTTCTAATTCACCTGCGATGTTAATGGTCACCTGTAAGAGTCTTATGTTTCCATCATCTTGATGAGTTTTCTTGTAAAGATGTGCTGAACACAATAGCTATATCTACTTTGAGGAGAGCACAACCATACGTAGTACGATGTTTAAGCAAAAAAAAACAGGATATCAACATCGCAGAGTACAAGCGTCATAGAATAGCACGGCGAAAGTATGTTAACCCATTCTCTTATGAATTAATCTTCCTTGTTCGCTACAATAGTTTCGCTCGCCCAACTTACGATGTGGGGAGCAGCGACCCCAGGGTGGGTTTTGTAGGTTATCTTAGCCATTAGGTGGGCCTGCGGGACGTCTGTCTTTCTTGCCCACTTCGCTTCCTTCCATTTTCGGACTGTTTCTAATGATACTTATTTCTGTTCTTGCTCTTCTTCCCTGACCTGCTGTTCTCATGCGCCTTGGTTCACCCTCTTTCATGGATTCCACATTTCTGTCGACCTACTACGTGTGCTTTCATCTTCCCTGCTTGAAACACTATAGTTGTAGAGAGGGTAGCTTGAACAACGTGTTAATTTATATTTATATACGATTTAGACGGTTTCCGCCGTGTGAAACGTAATTTCTTAGCCGTTAACATCGACATATTCCAAAGGGATGCAACCTATGTTTCTGTTTAAAATTTCGGTCGAGTCTAGCCAAGTAAATTGAGCTTAGTTCTGTTCCCCTTGCCAATCAATGACGCTTAAGTTTGCTTGCTCTAAGGAGTATGATGGACCAACACCGATGGAGACACCTGAGACCCCCCAAAAACCTCCGACTCTCATTCTGTTGCAGGACCTGTCTGGTATCGCAGTTTTCTGGAAAGTTGCTAAGAGCTGCCCGGACAGGTTACGCGTGATTTAGCAGATGAAGGTCTCGCGTGCGAATCACTTTCTTTATCATCATATTTTTTCACGAGCGTGAATTGGTCGCCATGAACATTCTGCACCGGTGTTTCCATGGGCCTGCAGTCAAAAATGAAGTATTGACGAGAGTGCTGTAGGACCCAATGGAGGCGTGCAGCAAGCTGCCGGAGCGACCACCGGTGTAGAGGAAAGTAGACGCACACACGGACAACAGTATTCTCCATGAAATTATATTATACGGGTACTAAGACCATTTGTGCAGCTTCGAACTGAATCTGCGCTCGAAATAAGGGCAGTTTCAGATTGAGAGTCACATGACTCAGAGTCACGGAGGTAAGCTCCGCCCTCGGTCCCCAAGACACGCCCGCATTTGTGACACTCCAGTCTAGCGAGGCAAACGGTTTTTCGACATATTAAAAAAAATTACTCCTGAGTCTGAGTCTCTGTTGTCAACTGGCTGTCGTCGAGGTTTATAATGTTGCCTTGGAAAAAAGAATACTCATTGACGATTATAGGTAGTATTCGTGCATATTGAACATCAAAAGCAAGGAATACAAAGATAGGGCACTAAAGATCCATAAGATTTTCTGCAACAGAGTAACTCAGCGTTGTTCTGGTTTCTTTTCTCTTATTATTCAGGCACTGTAGAAAACTTGTCGACCAATAATTTTTTTTTATATTTTCTATTGTTGACTTCCAAAAGGTTTCAGTATATCACTCAAATGGGATATGGACATCACTTTTAAATGCCCATAACAAATTATTCTTTGTGTATGGGTTTCATATCTTCTCCCCAGTGTTTACTATGGCAATAACGAAACCAGATACATTCTCTCAACAGACTTGCCATATTCACAATAGGTATGTTGTCAGCTCCCGTCTCATAAATTGTTCCATGGAAACGCTCTTAATCTCTAGTTTGCCTTAGAAATACTTGCTTCGTATTCGAGAATAAGAAAATCCTGATATATAAGACTGCAGAGTTGCATCCAACCTTGCACCTGCCAGAATTGTTTCGTGCAGTGCTGTCAATTCTCTTTCAATGGCGGAACGAACTTGCTGGAGCAGTTTTTGAAACGGAGGCATGGAAAATCTCGTGTGTATGTATGTGTATATATATATGTTAATAATTGAGGTTTTTCTGCCTGTTCGGTGGAAAAAGCAACCGTAACTGCATTTGTTTCGACACCTCGACAGCCAGTTATGCATCCACACGCGATGTTTTGTTGTTTTTTTTTTTTTTTTACGCAGCAGCAAGTGTTGTACACTGAGCATGTGAGCTAAAGAAAGGACGCGCTCATCATCGTCACCCAGTTTCAATCATTGCCCCCTAAGAAGCACTGAGCGGCGGGAATGCTTCACCCGGGCGAATCCAAGATTCGTGTAGTCACTCCCAGTGTGAAAGCCCTCGGGTGACGAGACGCGGGAGTCTACCATGTAGGAGGACCCACGCTACAGGGACCCTTGCAGCTCCCGAGTGAAAGCAATCTCAGTCTGAAACGGCCTCAACGTGCCTGCTACAGCAGTTCATTTAGAAGATACATCCTGGCCGCCCTAGTGCTCCCACACCTTTGTCAGTGAAGAGTGTGACGCTCCGAAGTACTCAAGTGCGGCCCGCTTGAAAGTTGAGCGCTGTTGGACCAAAGAGTGGCGCTTAGATACATGCGGCACGAGGTGGGCGTGAAGCCAGAAGCGCACGAAACTGTGGCTACTAGAGGCGTCTTTTTGTGGCCACGCTCGTGATCAGAATCACCGTGATCATGATCATCGTAATCACTGAAAAGCACAAGAACGGTCAACGATTTTGTAAACAAACCAGAGACGCCATGTCAATTTTCCAAAAATATATTTTTTATCGTATTTTTACGGGAAATGGTAGGGAATGGTTTTCTTATGAGCTTTTATTTATGTTAAAGCCAATGCATAATTGAACTAGCAGTATTTAAACCATTTTCAATATACACAGGCATAAAACTAAGGAAACTACAATTCTGGAAGTCAATCTCACAAACAATCATCATAACATTATTGAATTTATCCCTAAATGTAAGAAAACAACACGACCTTGCACTTCAAATTTTGAATTTTTACTTGTCCAACGGCTGGAACTATTTGATCACGCATGATCAGCCTGGGAAGGAAATCATGCTGCGATCAATTCTCACCACTGATCACGGTTGATTGCTATCAGAATTACGTCAAAATGCTGTCACAAAAACGCGCGAATCATGCGTGATCAGGGGGAATCATCCTCGCTATGGTCACAAAAAGACGCCTTAATATTGGAGTTCTAATGCAGGCGCTGCCAGATTCATTCTGCTGTTTTTTTTTTTTTTTATCGTTCTGCGTTAATTTTTTATTCACCTTACTGGATTGATGTGGACTAATGATGCCGATTTCACTACGTTTAGTACCGTGTCGTTCCATGCTATGAGAACAGCGAACTTTAGCCATTAGCCAAACCTTTGGGACGTCTTTCTTTCGTGCCCACTTTGTTTCTTTCCGATTTTATACTCTCACCGATCTTACTTATCTCTTTTCTTCTTTCACGATTTCTGGTCCCATGCGCGGAGATCGTGTTGGAAGCACCCAGGAAGCAAAGAGTGTTTACTCTTTGCTTCCTGGGAGCACCTGCGTGCTTGGGTTCTACATTTCTATCGTCATATGTCCCTTGTTTCTCCTATTCGACTGCCGTTGTGGTGGGAGGGGAGCCTTAAGCTATCCAGTACAATAACAAAAAGAACCGTGTCTTGTGGTTGTGCAAATTTGTGCATTGCTGGAATGACGCTCCAGCTACATTCTCCATCCTTTTCTGTTCACTGTGGTACATACAAATGATGTGCGTGCATTCACTTTTTCGGGGTCCAACAGGAACTAGTTCGGTAGTTCATCAGGTACTTTTTCGAGGTCTAACTGGTAGTTCCTCTCGAGTCACGGTCGTATAAAAAACACTGCATGTTTTCAATGTACTAAGTACGCGGTGTGCCTGGAGTCAGTCGCCCGAACGCAATCGAATAAGCCACTGCTCGTTGAGCCCCACGATCAACGTTCAATTATTTGTAGTCTGTCACGTGGGTTGCTTCATGCGTGTCAATCAGCAGCTATCCAGTTCATACATCATAATTTTTTCGAGCACGATGTAAGTTTATATCTACAGACACAGAATGCTACAGTTACTTTGATCTTCAATTTTGAGGTATTGAGGTACTTAGTGAAAAAAGAGGAAGATCGTCCGGTTCAACCCACTCTTCAACTGCAACATCTTTCATTTATGCCTCACGGCAACGACTGAATAGCTACAATCTTCTGCAACCCGCCATGGTGAAGCGAAACGAGGTTGTTGTTATTAGCCTCTACTTCGAGTCGACCCTCTATATCCATGGGTGTCAGCCGCTGCATGTCCACCAGTTGACGAGGCGTTAGCAGCTTGTATTTTTTTTTTTTCATCTTTTCATGGACTCTGGGCCTGTGTCATGCTGCACACTGTGTGTTCGGGTGGTGACTCTGGTTGGATCCAGTGTACGGTACCTAGGTACGGTATATCTACATGGGTCTTTATCACTGCATTTTTAGCATGGTTAGCAGAAGTACTGCTACCTTCATGTGTAGAATGTGTTTACGCCTGTGTGACTCTACTGTTTCTCCCCTCTGGGGACATTGGATTGCCCCAGAGTGAGGTTCACCCATCCTATGTTACGGGAAGCAGCGACCCCTTCGCATCCTGTAGAAAGTTAGCCAGTAGTTAGGCCTTTGGGACGTCTGTCTTTCATGCCCTCTGCTTCCTGCCGGTTTCATACTCATGCAATAGTATTAAGCCGTGTAGATCTTTCCTCGGGAAGCAATTGCTACATTTTTCATTTACCTTACTTTAAGTGAAATAGCAGTAATGTTAATATTAGTAGAAACAATTATATCTTATTTTGCTTCTCGCGCGAGGGTGATTCTTGGGTAGCTCAATTGCGGAGCCAGTCCAGTTAACTCGTTTGGTATGTGATGGCACTGAGCCATGATGATTAGGTTGTGAATATACAGTATAGCTGTAATATTTCTAACAAATTAATGTACACACAATTTTAATGTAAGCTGTAATATAATAATCCAAGAACACCTCCCGCCTGTGGAGACATAAATGTTCATTAATAAAATAATCATGCTGATGTTGCTTTCTTCTCTTCTTATTCTTTTTTTTTCCGATTTGTTCCCATGCGCGTTGATCCTGTGTGGATACGCCTTCTTGCATGGGTTTCGTTTATCTTGGCATACTATTTCCCTTCATTTTCCTCTTAGAACCTGCTAGTATTCATTTAGGGAGGCTTAAATTATCTTATATACCATATTCAGCTATTTATTTGTCTGCTGAACGCCTCCTCACGATGATTGTCATCTGTTGGGTTGCACCTTAAAGTCAGGGGAGGAGCCAGCTGCAAATACTCTGTGCAGTGCACGTAACCGCGGGTCTCACAAGTTTTTTCTGAGTGGCTAATGACACATTCCAGAATTTTACAAACATGTGATTCTTAAACGTTCCAGTCTTCGTTGAATACAGCTGGACACGTGCAAGTCATTCGTGACAGTCGAGTTCTTGCATGCCTCGAATTTTAGCATCATATGATCTCTGAACAGCTTCAAGTGGTTTTATACTAAACTTTTAATCTGCATCCAAAGTACTCTATGCTGAACAGTAGCAATTGCTTCCATAGCATATCTCTTGTGTTCGACGATGAGAAAGATGGTGAAACTCATCTAGTCCGTTTCTTTCCCACGCAATAACTCGAGCCATACCAAGGCATCCTTAAGTACAAGCCTGGGTCTGGGCATTGAAAATGGTCCGATCAGATACAGTCCCTGAATACAGTATTAGACGCAGCCTGGTATTTTTGGTACTTGCTGTGCATATTTCGGAAATTCCTGGATAAAAAAAAATTCAATTTCAACGACTTAAACGTTAGTTTGAGTTTCCTATCCAGATAAGCCCAAAATATACAGAGTTGGTGCTAAAAATAGTAAGCTGCTTCTACTAAAATTGTCCAGGGACTGTACCGATTGGACCAACTTGACGTAGAGACCTGAGCCTGTATTCTAGGAGGCCCTGGCTATATGCTCTGTGAAGCTTCTGAGGGGACATATGATCGTTAGGTTTGCCTATTCTATATTATGGGAATAGCTGCCGCAAGGGGCACCTATAAAGGCGTCTTTTTGTGACCACCGCTAGGTTGATTCCCCCTGATCGCTCATGATTCGCGCGTTTTTGTGACCGCATTTTGACGTGATTCTGATAGCAATCAACCGTGATCAGTGGTGAGAATTGATCGCAGCGTGATNGTTATGATGATTGTTTGTAATATTGACTTCCAAAATTGTAGTTTCCTTAGTTTTATGCCTGGGTATGTTCAAAATTCTTTAAATACTTCTAGTTCAGTTATGCATTGGCTTCAAAATAAATAAAGGCTCGTAATAAATCCATTCCCTACCATTTTCCTTAAAAATACACCAAAAGTATATTTATCGAAAATTGATATGGCGTCTCTGGTTTGTTTACCAAATCGTTGACCGTTCTTGTGTTTTACAGTGATCACGATGATCATGATCACGAGCGTGGCCACAAAAAGACGCCTTAGGTAGTTTTAGCCTCTGCTAGGCGTCGAACAGTCGTGCCTGTTCACTTTTTATTCTTTCCATTTTTATACTCCTACTGATATTTTATTGTTCTTTCTGGACTTAATGCGCCCATTCGCGTTAATACTGTCTAGAAACACCCACACGCACGGATTCCACGTGTCTGTAAACATTCTACACATTTTTTCTCTTTATTTGGATTACAGGGCGCGCTGTGGGTAGGGAAGCTTAACCCCCAGCAGCAAGAGTGAGCTTGCCATGCCAGAATCAATCAATCAAAATCATGCATTTCTCCCCGTAGGAAGGTATTCATACAATAGTTCTATTACAATATATGTTCAGTACACTAGTGTAAAACAATAAGCAATGAGTCTTACTCGCTAGGTTAAGAATTGACTGTACAACCCTACTTCCCAACCTACTGTTCGTACAAGAAAAAAAATATATTTATTTCTTCTCATACGAATTTTTTTTTTTATAAAATAATTCTATTAAAATACTTGCTGAGGAGAGTAGATTAGAACATCTCAATGAGCCTTACAGATTAGGGAGCAGAATTATAGCACTGTTCTATTCACGACCTAGATTCTGTAATTACATTTGATGTTCCAACGTTCAGTGTGATTTCGTTATTGGATTTGCACTAATAATTTTTTTCAGCGTTTATTATTGAAATGTTGAGCTTCAGCACACTGCCATGGGATCTCGGATAGCACTTGCGGTGGTGGAGAAACTGGCTTTGAGGGCTTTGAGATCCGTAGATTTTTCAAATTTGAATTTTTTTTTTTACCATCGGCCATTTTTTTGTTACAGACTCTATAGTTTTTTTTATGCAGAGTTGAATGGTACCCATGGTTTTTCTTTAGGTCACCTAGAAGAAAAAAAAAGTTACACGCGTTTTCATTATGTAAAAAAGTAGCAATTTCATTTTTTTTCTGGAATATAATGGACATTACGTGAAGGCCAAAGTATCATATTTATAGGCAATTTGTTAGTGCTAGCCAATGGAAAATAACATCGCAAATCCAATGGCGTGCTTGTTTTTTGCGTACGATTAATATTTCACGAGTTATAACTAGTTAAATTCTTGCCAATTCGCTGTTACTTAACCGTTAGCTAGGCCTTTGGGACGTCCATCTTTCGTGCTCACTTTGCTTCCTTCCAATTTCATACTCCTACTTGCTCCAGCTTTATTGTGATCTTCCTCTTCTTTCCTGACTTGCTGTTCGTATGCGGGTTGATTCTGTGTGGGAACACCTGCGTGCATCGTTTCCCATATTTCTATCGTCCCTTGCTTCTTCCTCTGTTTGATCGCCACTGTTGTGGAGACAGTCTTAAACTACTGAATATAATAATAATAGTAATTCGCTGTTAGAAATTTCGTCCACTCCAGCTGCACGGGTTTTAATGTAAGCTGTAGTATAATAATCCAGGAACACCTCCCGCCTGTGGAGAACTAAACGTTAAATAATAATAATAATATACAATTGCGCTTTTTAATGCACCATCTTGTATTCTCATGTCAAGATTTTTTTTTTAACTTTCTCGTAAACTTTCATGCCCATCTGTAGTTGTGCATATTGTGGACTCAAAGCGTAGGGTTTTCTAGATCGAAGCACCTCCAACATCGTATCATTTAGTCATGTTCTTATAACGACCATTGGAAATTCCTCATCATCAGCAAGTGAACAAGACGGCTTAGTTCGCAAGGCAACGTTTCAGTAGTCAAGTTCCGGAAGCGCCTTCAAACTTGGAGCAAATTTGAACTCATAAATATGATAACAGGAATGCTGTCTTAACACAGACACGGCAACTCATTCAGATGAAGAGCGCTACGTATCGGAAACAATACTCGTGTGACGCAGTCTTCACGCTTCACTAAAGCCCGCTGCACACGCGATCAGAACACTGAAATGTAGCAGCTCACTACGCTTCCGATTTACGTTCTCGCGTGCGTGGCTCTGATTGGCCCAACGTTACTCTGGCAAGAAAAAAAAAAAAAGGCACAACTTGAGTCGCCTTTGCAGCTTTCTAATATGACAGGCACCAACTGCACAGTTTCAAAAATATCCTAATTTAAAGCGAGTGTCAGTTGGCAACAAATTGCACTGTAAAGCAACATTGCCACACTTTAAGCTGTAGCCATCCATGGTCACACCAACTCTAGTTCCAAGACCGTGAAACTTCAAGTTTCGACTCCAGTGTGCAGCGGGCTTGGCACGTACAAAAAATACAAGCGCGAGAGCGTAATTGGACTTATAATCAAACGTTTCAAGTTATGAACAACGCACAAAATTTTAGTTTTTCTTTTTCTTACGAAAAACCTTGACTAATGCATGCAGTTGAGTACGAAAATTTTGGCAATAGACGCAAATAAAGAAAAAACTTCAAGCAACAGCTGATGCGTAAAACGAATGGGTGAGCAACACAACAACGCAAACGAAGCAAAAAAACTGCAACAAAACTCACTTCAGTCCAAAATGTCCCGTTAAGAACTCTTATTTACGGACAAAACTATTTTATGCGCAATTTACAGTGCCGGCAAAATATCCATTCACACAATGTTATACAGTTGACGTATCTTCCAGCAGTCTGGCTCTTTTTTAACTAAATTAACTACCAGCGGCAGGTCCGGTTGGACTTTAGTGTCGTCACGTGCCGGGACTAACCGCAGTGTGCGTCAAACCAAACTGTTTACTGTAAGCGCTGTACTTGAGAAAAGTCCTGTAATGCTGTGACGAAAATAAAAACTTAAATGGGTGCAATGGTTTCATTAAAGAAGGCTAGGAAATCGCGAAGACTAATTTCAAGACAAAGAAAGCCAAAGCACCGAGAAACTTGGGGTGTCTCTCCTTTCACAGTTAATCTGCCAGTTAGTCTTCGTGAGATTTCATCATCGTTTATTGTAACTATAGCACCTATTATGGCACTAAGAGTTGTATCACAGCAATTACAGGATTTTCTAAAATACAGGACTCTTAGTAGCCAGTCCGGTTTCGACACACAATAAGGAAGGCGCCGAAACATCGAGTCACTGACACTCACATAACCATTCGGGGAAACTGGCGATGTCATTTTGGGGACGAAGATTTGCTTCCGCCTTGCATTCATTTTATAACTTCAAAAGGTAATACAAACTCTGACATGCCCGCAAATAATTGTTCCAAGAGTCTATGCACTCACTACTGCTCCTTAGTAAAGCTAACTCTCCTAAGGCCGAAATAATTTTTGCCCCAAAAGTGACATCGCCATTTGCCCCGAATGGTTATAGTTTCAAATTTGCTGCAGACAGTTGATTTTTCATCTGAAAGCCGCTCGACTACTGTGCACCAATCCAATTTTTATAAGTCATTTTGCTGCTTTCTCAAAATCAAATATATCTTCAAGGGTATGAAAAGATATACTTTTTGCCGGCGCTATAACTACTTCAACTGATGCATTTACGTTGATTATACTGTCCGATAAATTATTTAAAAATACATATAAAAAATTTGTATAACGAAAAAAAATGGTACAGGAAACATGCGCCTAGAGCAACACACATGCACACAGGATGCTAAGCTAATTAATGAAATAACAGAGGGTAAATTAACGTTTATTGACCTCTGCAGAACATGCCGCCTTCTCCAGCACAAAAATACTGTAACAATACTTAATATTTGAAAAGGGATATCGGCGTAAATAGTTTTAAACGACATGAAGGCACGGTCTCCTGGTTACAGGTGCGAACATTTGTAAGTTTCTTTTAAATAGATTAAAACAAATATCAGTGCAACACTACTGCAACTAAAAACGGAATCAGAGTATAGATACACGAATAAGTACTATGGAAGAGCATTCGACGTGTTTGCAGATATAAATTAGGAAGAGTAGGATAAAAAGTTGAGCTGCAGCACAAAGCCGAGTGGCGGCCCTTACTCGTAGATCCAGGAGTGGGCGCCCTGAGTCCAGCTCACGAGCTCCTCAGGTTTGAACCACAGGGCGATTTCCTTGTTAGCAGACTCCACAGAGTCCGAACCGTGGATGATGTTCCTGAAATGTGGTCGGCGAATTAGCACAGGCGATATTAGTAGAAAACTTACAATTACTTTCCAAAAAACCGTGATTTTAATATTTCTCAAGTGTTACCAACTCTGCGAGAACTGCAGTTTAAGTTGGTGCTATAGAATTAACAAACCTTGTATTCTAGCACTTTGTGACCAACATTTAGTGGATTTCATGTGTGTGGCACCTCAGATTATATTCAAAGTTTGACACTCTGCGCACGACCGTGGAGAGAGCAGGAACAAATGTTGCAAGAACAAGAAACCTATGCCATGTAGCTACACAGAGTACAGACGCTCACTGAGCATAGGAACAGAAAGCAAGTTAGAATAGAAGAGGCAAAACAAACCGAGGGAGCACAAAACGGGACGCCAAAACTTGCCTTGACCACACGCTACTAAGAACTCACAGACACGTAGACACGTGTGTGTGCAGCAGCTACAGTATATCACCGATAGGGCTCGAGAAGTGTAGCAACAGCTGCTATTGATCACAGATTGTCAGAGCTATGGCGCCACGGACGGAAAACTCTAGTCAACTGCGCCATTCTGAACGTCCCCATTGCCAGTTAGGCTAGGGCCCCTGCCCAGCAGAGTATAAAAATGGCAAAAACAGTCTCGGTCGGCATTCTTGAGCATCAACACTTTTTTCTCCCCGAATCGAGAATGTTCATCTTTTGAGCTTCTGGAAGCTAGCAACACAGGGCTGCAGCCCATTATACCACTGGGGGCATTTAGGAAATTATTAAGGAAAAAATTACGTTATAGGATGTCGTAGGGAAGGCCCATCTGGAGTCATGATCACTTCAGATCGCTGGAAGAAATCAGCTCTTGATACACACAACCAACTACAAACAATTTCTCTAATTGGGTTCAACTCCCTCACACATGTTCCTAGTGAGTCCGCGTTGCTGAGGCAGAGAATTTTGCGGGGAGGTGCCAGGACTAACAATTGATACAACTTGCAACTTCCACCTTCTGACACTGCAATCCTGGCTCAATTGAGGGAATTTTCCAATATATTTTTCAGCTAACTACAGTTACTCACCATGTATTCCAATACTAACAATTTAAACTAGTCAAGACTTTCTGTCTCCACTGCTCTGCGAGCATTTCATAAACGATTACAGGCTCACAGTCAGAAGATCCAAAGAAGTGACAGTGTATACAGTAACACAAAGGCATTTTACTTAAATTACCACTGCCCGATTCAATTTCCATATGCCACTAGTATCAGAAATCTTGTAATAACAACCTTTCTGTTAGGAAAGAAAATTTAAAACTTTAGGCAAATGGGCTGTCATAACTAAGGCAGTGTTCGCACGTCCCTCAACGTAACGAGTTCAGTAAAACTGCTGGACGCGGCTCGTTGATTTGATATCAGGAAGCGGCAGCAGGAAATGTGAGAGAGTGAAGGATGAAGCACGTACATTTTTTCAATGCAGCACGACATTCAAGTTTAGTAAACAGAACCTATAAATGCTTAATTTATCCTCCATAGCGTTTGCAAATGATGAACAAGTCGACAAAAATGTTTTTTTATCGCCACTTTAATATCAAAATCACTAAATTCCCGTTTAACCATAGAAAACTTGTTAAGTTGAAAATGTTGTACTAAGAACACAGACGCCATCTTTGATTCCACAAGGAAACTTATTGCTGATTGCTGTTTGTTTTATCGGTTTATCGGGCTATAAATATTTTGAAAATAGGTTGTTCCTATCAAATTCTTATGGCAATAGCTCATAGAGGGCCGGGGTGTACGTCCCGGTGTCTCTTTGGGAATGGGCCTTTTGGTTCGTCTACTGCCGCCTATCTAATCTAAATTCAGGCTATAAGATCATGGGATACGAATGTGACTTCAAACTGACACAAAAGATAAAGAAACGAGACCATAAGTGAACGCATGGCGCCATTCATTTGAGTGAAGGTCGCTTCTACGTGTGGACAGAGACAGCAAAATTTGACGGACAGCTCGTGTTCATTTTCACGATTGAATGCATTGAAATGAGGGACGTGTGAACTGGCCCTAACAGATGCTATAATCTATGCATCTTCACCATTTTTGTCCACAGTGAACGATCAAGCAAGTTCTGCTTAAAGTATTACCTATCTTTATCAGGTTTCTACAACACAGCTTGTAGTAGCTATAGCCTCCACGCCATGTCTAAAGCTTTAACAAGATTCTCGTTTTGTCGTGTATAAAATGTAGTTTGCAAGGATAAATTGACAGGATTAGCCTATATTTTTGAGTCATTGGCAAATCATAGAATTAGTTTGGAGAATTCTAATAAATACCCAACCCCAGCGCCATACCTCAAACAAATCAATCTCTATGGTCATGATTATCACTCTGTACCAATAGCTTGATATGCAAACCTCAACCGTAACATGTATTATACTTAAGATCACTGTTAAGCAGCCGATGTAACACAGTTTTTTCTCTATTTCCAGTTCAACACGTCTAGGATAAATCCATATTTGACAGTCTCGCTAATGGCGTTTGAAACGAGTCCCAAAAAAGTAAAAAAAAAAAAAAAAATTCAAAAGGTGATTTGAAACAGTACTTAATAGGCTATTAATAGCTAGCTATGTATGGTAATTACCCAATTGTCGAACCATTTCCGAACAAACCTTATTTGATAGGTGAAAATAATAATCCCATTAAATAGTAACTATTTGTTTGGAAATAGAGTTAGGTAGTTTGGCAATTGGGTAATTCCCTATGTGCATACTTTCAATATTAAATTTATCCTAGATTCTCAGTGAACTACCACAACTCTCCCTAGTCACTGAACCACGTTGCACAGACGAAGAAAAACTACGAGCATAAAGCGAGTGAAAAGAGGCGATCCCTGCCATGTAGGAACCCCAAGCATGGCAACAGCAAATTGGAGAGAATTATAGGTTTTAGTATAGTTAACTGTGAAAACTGCAGGACGCCTAGGATTGGTTACACCCAACTGTGCGTGAAATTCATACTACGCCTCGAAAGCTTCCAGTTGCCAATGAAGAACAAGTTTCAGTCTCACCTCCCGACATCAATACAGAAGTCACCCCTGATGGTGCCAGGCTTGGAGTCAAAAGGTTTGGTCTCGCCCATCATGTTGCGGGCAGTACGCACAACATTGGTGCCTTCCCACACCATGGCAAGCAGGGGAGAGCTGGCCATGTACTTCACTAGACCGGGGAAGAAAGGCTTGTCGGACAGGTCAGCATAGTGAAGTTTGAGGTGGTCTTCAGAGGCCTGCAATCCAATAGAGCAAATTAAATTTACGTAGCTAATTGTAATTTCATAATTAATCAGAGATTGGACGTCTGGTTGGAAATCTAGTTCTAAGCATAAAGAGGAACACTAAGGTCACGATAAAAACCATCTATTTATTGCATTCAGACCAGGCTAGTTTCGACCAAAAACGTCATTTTCAATGAATGCGTCTGAAACGTAAAGAATTGATAGAGTAAAATAACAACCTATAGAGGATAAAACTAAATTGTCACAACAAAAAAAAAACGGTATGTGGATGTAAGCTTAAAGCTAACCTAACTAATAGTGATATGCTTATAATGAAAGATCGAGTAAATGGAGACGGAAGAAAAAAAAGAGAAGGTATAAGAAATTACTGAGTGAATAAATGTACGGCTGTTTGGTCAGAGTTAATTACGGGTTGATTCATTTTTTAATATGTGTAAAAATTTTAAAATTCTAATATCTGAAGCATTAAATGACTATTTTGAAATGTGCTAGGGAGTATAAATGGCCGGTCTGATCACAATGCTGTCTGGGAGGTGAATGTAGTATAACTGTGAGAGGAAGGTTCGTTCTGGGATGTTCCTTCAGAACGAACCTTCCTCTCACAGTTTTACCACATTCACGTCCCACACATCATTGCGAGCAGACCGGTCATTTATACTCTCTAGCACATTTCGAAATAGTGGTTCATCTTATCCTTCAGATATTAGAATTCTAGAATCTTTTCACATATTAAAAATAGACCAACCCTCAACTCTGACCAAACAGTCATACCTTTATTCACTCAGCAATTTCTTATCCCTCCTTTTTTTCTTCCATCTCCATTTCCTCAACATTTCATTATAAGTATATCACTGTTAGGTTAACTTTAAGCTTACATCCGCATATCATTTTTTTCTTGTGACAATTTAGTTTTATCCTCTGTAGAATGTTATTTTACTGAATCATTTCTTTAAGTTTCAGACACATTCATTGAAAATATTTCTAATCAAAACCAGCCTGGTCTGAATGCAATAAATCAATATTTTTCATAATGAATTAGCTATAGCTATTACTAGTGGTTACAAAAGCTCAAATTTTGAGTAACAAAATTGGAACATTTTTCCTGTTTTTCTCTTCTCAGGTGCAGAATTATGAAATCTTGTAGGAAAAACAAACCTAAACTAGAGCACTCTGAGAGTGCATACCTCCGCCAAGGAAAGCAATGGTAGCAAAAAATTCAAATTGGCTCCAAAACCTTAATCTTCTTTGTATATTGTATAACTCCAAACTCTAATCATTTGTGCCCTTTGATAGTAATAACAGCTTGTGAAATTTTTATTGAAGTTCCGCTTGTAACTTTTTGAGTCATATTGCTAACAAACGTGAAACAAGAGTCAAACATACAACAAACAAACTGATCTGCACCAAAATTTAATCATTTACGTCTTTTAACATTACTAACAACCATTATAAATTTTATAAAGATCCATTCATTATTTTTTTAGTTATTGTGCTAACATGCATAAAATTAAAAACTGTGACAAACAAATGGATCATTACCAAAATTTGGTCATTTACTCTTTGTTATACAGTATACCCAACAACTCATGTTTATTTCATAAAAATCCATCTATAACTTTTTTGAGTCATGGCATTGAGAAAAATGAGGCAGACAAACAAACTGATGGATATATTTTCACCAGAAGTTAATCATCTGTTCCTCCTAACATACCAAACAATCCCTGTGAATTTCATCCAAATCGGTTCACAACTTGTTGAGTTATCTCGATGACATACAGACAAAAAGACAGACACAACAAAAACAACCTCCTTGGTGGAGGTAATTAAGCAAGTAGTGACAACTACCTATGTGTTTCTATATTCTCTTTCTTTCAGCAGTACTTTCTTACTCTTGACTAATAGAACAGCCCAACTGACCTAACAGCGTGAGTGTACTACACACTATTATTAGCTACTCCCTCTGTTCTGAAATAGTTGTTCAACTTCCACAGCCATAAATTTCAATTGCCTCATTTTGGAGTACCATGATGAGGCAAGTGAAAATTGTGGCTGTGGTAGCTACATTTATTTTAGAACAGAGGGAGTACCATACCTACAAAGCTGAGGCAATTAAAATCTGTGGTTGTGGAACAACTATTTTAGAACAGAGGAAGTATGACATAGATTTTCATCTACAGCTATTACAGAAATTTTAAGGTCCACCTGTCATAACTCTACATGGCATTACTGCAAGGATTACAGAAGTATCAATTCAAGTACCATACTCAAGAGCGCGCACCTCTGCCCAGCAAGCCAACGGAAACAAAAAATTCCCATTGGCCCCGAAACAATGATTTTTTTTTCGATCAATACCAAAATCTGATCATTTGTGCCTTTTGATAGTATCAATAGTTTCTCCAATTTTCTAGGAGATCCATTCATACCTACAACTTTCCGAGTTATGCTGCTAACAAACATAAGTCAAACAAACAAACCAACCAGTACTGCACCAAAATTTAATAATCTATCTTTTAACATTACTAACAACTCCTGTAAATTTCAAAAAGAACACCCATTCAGCCCTTTTTGAATTCTTGTGCAAACAAGAATAAAATCAAACAAAGCTCACCTCTGCAGCCCCAAAGCCCAGGCCAGCCCAAAGCAGGACAGCCAGACTAGGGAGGCAAACATGGCCCCACGCACCAGCAAGAGAATGCACATGCATGCGCAGCCAGTGAGACGGAGAAGTGCACAGTTGGCTATTGGGAAGCCACCAACAAACAACACACGCTAACGTGGATGGTCCCCCATGAACAGCAAAAAACAACAAGGGGATGTGGTACACAGTAAGCACCACCATGGCAGAGAGCCAAGCATTAGTACCACAAATGGGGGCTACTCTGACTGTAGGTACAACTTTGACCAATTTCAAGATAACTTTATAGCGTCGATTGGGGCAAATCTTGCGCTTTTTTTTTTTAATTGGTTGTCACACTCTTACTATCGATCTTTGAAAAACTGCTTCTTTACTGTAAGGGCAGTGTAACATGTAGTTACGATCCAGAAAGTTCAAAGCAATAAGTGTCATAGTAAAAATTTGAAAAAATAAGAACAGACATTCTTCTGCACCCCCACAAATGGGGCAAATCGTGCGCATGGTCTTGACTTGCAAAATAATAATCGTAGATAAAAATTTATGTCAGCATCGTAAAGAGCATCATTTTTTACCAAAGAAACAATACTAAACTTTAGCCTATGCATAAAACTTATTACGTTTGCATCGCACACGATGTGCATCACCTGTAATTTTGTGGCTAAACTTGGAAAATTGGGTGTTTCTTTTGCTTCAATTTGTTGTCACACTGTTACTATTACAGTTTCTACCAAGATTTGTGACTGGGCCCAATTACCAGGGTTGCGGAGTTGGATGGTTCAAGGTCCGACTCAGACTCCTGGTCCTCCAGAACATCCGACTCCTGGCCCTCAAGATTTTCAGACTCCGACTTCCGACTCAGACTCCTTGGTCCAACAAGTAGATATTTGATGTAAACATTAAACATGTCCAAATAATTTTAGCTAGTACAAACATATCAAGTTAAAGATGCTAGGTGTATTGTACATATACAATATTTTGCATCATTTGGGAGATTAAATTAAGGACAATAAATAAATTTGGGTAAAACTTTCTCACACATGGTACATTATGTGAGGGGGGCATGAGGGGGGGCAAAATAATCAATTTTGGACAGATTGTTCTGAAACTTGCATAGTAGCGTCGACCGGGGTGATTCAACGCACTTCGTACGCTGGGGTAAATAATCGCAGTGGACTTTTCACCTCAAAAATGAAAAAAAAAGGAAAACTGAATGCACCATCGGAAAGCCCATCTTTTTCTCTATAAAATGATGTATTCATTCATTTAAATTCGCTCG
>LQNS02278091.1:17405226-17417982 GCA_001587735.2 Parhyale hawaiensis | reverse complement strand
GTAAGACAACACTCGAAGTTTCCAAGGAATTACAGTGTGATCACCGAACAATTAAGGCTTATGCAATTGAAGGTAAAGTCAACAGGAAAACTCCGGATAGAGCCTCTACGAGGAAATTGACTGCTCGGGATATGCGACGTTTGAAGGTATCTATCGCTAGAAAACAACTTTCTACACGTAAGGCAATATTTGAAGACGCTTGAGCCCCAATACTAAGCAGAAAGACAAGATGTGAGGTTCTGCAGAGGCTAGGGAAAAGTGAAAATGCAATTAAACGACCACTTCTAAGAAAAATTCATAAAGAAAATAGGGTCAAATGGGCTGAGGACAACATGAAAACTGATTTCTCAAATGTCAAATTTACTGATGAATGCAGAGCCACTCTTGATGGTCCAGATGGATGGGCGTCTGGATAGGTCCTCCATGACCGACCTCGACAGACACGGCTTAAGCGTAAACAAAGTGGTGGAGGTATAATGTTTTGGGCCGGGATAGTAGGTGACACCCTTATTGGTTCATTTGAAGTGGCAGAAGGAGTTAAACTGAAAGCAGAAAGGTACTGCCAGTTGCTTGAAGCCAACTTGATTCCATGGCTTGATGAGCTGACTATCGCACGCAGATCCAAATTGGTATTTCAGCACGATAACGCTCACTCACACCGAGCACGGTACACTGCTCACAGGGTTGCGGATGGTGGATTCAAATAAAAAAGAATTATGACCTGGCAAGCGAATAGCCTCGATTTAAATCCCATTGAGAACCTCTGGGCAATGATCAAAAGGAAGGTCTATAAAGGTGGTCGGCAGTTTTCGAGTAAAGTAAGCAGATTGCAGGAAAAACAGCAGCAGATTCTACAGTTGCGAGCATAATTAAGGGACAAAAATAAAAAAATTCATATCTCAAAAACTGTAGAAGGTTCAACGCTGAAATTTTAACACAAAAGAGGTATTGGGATACCTAATATGCTAAGAATTTATTACGTTCCGAAGGAAAAGAAAAAAGTCATGTATATATAACTGAGATGAGTCACATGAAAACTGTGATATCTTTGTCAACTTCATGAAACACTCTAAGACTGGATTTTTCTCATGGCCTCCATCCTGATCAGAGTACCTGTTGGGTTCCATTTCAGAACATCATATGCGTTGTATCTGCACCAGAGCATGGCCTCCATCCTGATCAGAGTACCTGTTGGGTTCCATTTCAGAACATCATATGCGTTGTATCTGCACCAGAGCATGGCTTCCATCCTGATCAGAGTACCTGTTGGGTTCCATTTCACAACATCATATGCGTTGTATCTGCACCAGAGCATGGCCTCCATCCTGATCAGAGTACCTGTTGGGTTCCATTTCAGAACATGATATGCGTTGTGTCTGCACCAGAGCATCAGTAACAGAGCCCAAAGTTTTTTAAGCTTGCTGACCATGGCACTGAATCAGTTCAGAAGAAGCTGCCTCTATTTGGGCTAATAATTCAATTTTATGTATATTTATTTGATAAATTGACTTACTTAATTGGGGATGCCATCAAATCTATGAGTTCAGAGTAGAAATACCTCACATTTTCTGCATTTCTGACAAAAAAGTAGCGAACACGCAAGCTATCATGAAGATAAAAAACGCAAACATTTCATAAAATTATTTTAATATGAAAGAGGTGAGAACACAGTCTGATTTTATGACTAAACGAAAGCATATATATGTGTACAATTATGTAGGAAAAATATGGATGCACTGGGTAAATGCCTACGCTATGATTTTGGCTGTTGAAATTAGTGTAAAATTTCATATTATCAGTCTGAGCCATATTTGAAGATCCCCTACTCCAAATTTACGATTTCAATGCTGTTCAAAATCTTTCTCGAGAAAGCCATAGGCCTAAATAGAAGGAATGTGGCCCCAAGAAACAGTTGTGATTTCTTGTAGCATGACAATTGCAACCAGAAAATTGCAATTTTCATTTTCACATGCAACAAAACCACTAATTTGAATATATGTATCTCAAACACTAGAGAGGATGGTAGTTTTCTGATGGCAGATTCTGAAAGCCTGGGTGCTAATTACATTGTATGCCAGTTTTAAAGCTCACAACTCATTTCGTTCCCAAGATATTGGCATCCGAATATGACTGTTTTCATATATCGCAATTCGTCAGGATCAAAAACGGGGTATACCACCCTACTGCGAAGAGCCACAGAACAAAAACCCTTTTGAATTTTGACGAAATATTTTGCATATGTTCATCATATATGTTAAGGTACCAGTACAAATATTTTAGCCAAATCCGGGTCGGTCGTCTTGAAAAATTTTGAGACTTTGGTTGAGTTCATATGGAATGACCCGTAGGTTACCTAAGCTATTAGCTAGGCCTTCGGGACGTTTGTATTTCGTGCCCACTTTGCTTCCGTCCAATTTTATACTCTTACTGAAATTACTTTTTTATGTTCTTCCTCTTCTTTCTCGACTAGCTCTTCCCATGTGCATTGACCCTGTATGGGAACACCTTCGTGCGTGGGTTCCCCGTTTCTATCGACATACTATATGTACCTTCCTTTTTCTCTCTTAGAAAGCTTAGTACTTATTTATGGAGGCTTAAACTTTCTAATAATACTACTACTTCTGTTTACTGTCCACTCATTCGCCTGTGGCGTATATACACAGTCACTTCTACCCGTAATTCTTTGCCGTCAGTGGCGCGTGTCGTATAGGAAAACTTAGCAGTGGAGTTGCTCGGAGCTTGGTATGTATTATATACGCACACCGCAGCACACGTACTATCAGTCACCTATACACCGTCACACATACACAGTCTGCAGTCACACTGACACACACGTTGGCCCGACTCGTTGGGCGAGTGAGTCAGTGACGATTGAACTACGGTGGTGGAAGTGTGCTTGACGCTGCTGTTTGTAAGTCCAATCTTTACGTAATGTCGAGCGTTACCAATACAGTTCCGGTAGAATGGACCAAGAAATCAACAGTAGCATTTATTGAATTGCTTGAAAAACATCCTTGCTTGTGGCAACTAAATCATCCGAACTATAAAATTAAAGATATCCGCAATGAAGCGACGGAAAAGATAGTGGAGTGCATGAAAGGGCGCATTCCGAGAATAACAGTGGAAGATGTGAAGCGCAAAATTAACACTTTACGTACACAGTTTCGCCGCGAACGGAAAGCATTGGATGATTCCATGAAAAATGGTGGAGCTTCCACCAAACCCTACGTTCCGAAACTGTGGTGCTATTATCATCTAAATTTTCTGACTGGCGGCGATGCAGAAATACAACAGCCGAGCCAGCCCCAGCCTTCGTCAGCTCTGGAAGAAACTCTATCCAATGCCTACGATGAAATCGTAAGTACACATTTCTAGAATAGGGGCAAGGCCTGCTTTTAAAAGATTTATCGTCTGTCCGGTAGCCCTATATCTCACGTATGTTAGGCCGAGTTTACATGTCATACCTATCAACGCGTTCGTTCATTCATCCTTTCGTATGAAAGCTTTGTAACGTCGTTGTCAGCACCCTTTTGTGTAGGTACGTTACAAAAAGTTCGTAAAATGTTAACCGTCAAATCGCTTGGTCAATTTTCCGAAGTGGACAGTAATCACATGTAGTAGATTTGTTGAGATGTTTAGGTAAAATACGGCATTCTGTGACGTTTTTCAACAATAACGGGTAAGATTTTGCAAGTGCACCAAAACGATTTTTGCATTTTTGGGGACATGTTTAGGTAAATGAATGCATTTAAAGACTTTATTCAAATAATGTTTTTGCCAGAAATGCTTAGTTTCCGAGAATTTTGACTTTGAAGTTCCCATTGTTTTCTTATGGGAGAAAATAGGTCTACTCGGCGACCCCATAGGGAGCTAAACTAACCTAACGTAGCTTATCCTAACCTAACCCAATTTAACCTAACACAACCTAACCTAATTTAACCTAACCTTTATTATTGTTATTACTAGTGGACCCGTGCGTGAAAAAAATTCACGCAATAATCGATATGTTTGCCTAATGCCTCTAGGCCGGTGCGGAATCTCCTCTTCTCTTACATGCCTCTTTTCTTCATTGATCCTTTGTCGTGCTCTCATTCTTAGGTCTGCTATATATTGATAGGCAGAAGTAACGTCTTGGGTAAAACACTCCAACAAACTTAAACAAAATTGCAGCTTATATACAATGTGTTCGCTCCGTAGCAATGATACCGTTGATACCGTCTTTCCATGTAAAAGGCATTCGTATTCGCCTCTTCTAATCGAGTGCATTTTAGTTAACCTGAAAGTTTTAAGATTCCATCACTGGGTGAACGCTAATCGCATTCTCCCTATTAGAAAAACTGTGAGAATTTCCGTTTGAAAATAACCTCGTCCATCACAAGGGAAAATTCCAACTTCTTAGAAACGTAAGATGGATTTCTATTATTCCTAAATAATAGATTCTTTGCTCAAGCTTGCAGCTTCTAACTGCATTTACTATTGAATTTATAATCAAAGTTTTCATGCCTGTCGAAGATTAAAAATAAATGTCCATGTGCTTCTCCGAGCGCTTATTTTTTTTAACTTAATTCATATGAAAAAAAATTCGATGTGCCACTTCTATACTTACCGTACTGTTCTTCATTTGACGGGTCAAGTGGACACTTCTAAAGTTTTGCGATGAAGCACTCATCAGCTCTCGTTAGGGAAAGACGACGCGGAAGAATTCACCATCGCACAGCCAGAGCTAGAGAAATGTCTGCCTCACGATGTTAATTAAGGTCGTGTTTGATTGGGTGCCGAAATTAAGCATACGAGGCTTAGCTTATCCACAACTCCAGTTAGAAGATTCGGCTTCGTGGTGCAAGTGCTAGAGATAAGTGATTACCTTAAGCCGGCTGGAAACTATTTTAATGCACAAGATTGAGTTTCTGTAAGTCTCAAGGGTAACCGCCTGCAGAAAAAATGCCAGAGTTTGGAGTTTAGTTCAGGTGGTCGAAGCCAGCCCACGTGTTGGCGTTTTCCGACAAGTGCCTAATTTCGGGGCCAAATCGAGCGTGCTTTAAATGTGTCATTAAATATTGGCAAAGGAAATTCGAACTAAGGTACACCCACTGTTGGCCAGAATTAACCACAACTTTAGATAGCATCGTTACTGTATAGGGTACGTTCGATTCGGCACCGAAATTAAGCACTCGAGGTTCGACATTTCTGAGACTGCAGACAGGTGCGCTGGATTCGACCCGGGGTTTTTTGCTTCAAATATTGACTTTTAATTGGTTAGTTTTAAGACTTTCAGAACGTCAATCTTGCTCGGTAAAATGGAGTAAAAACTCCCACGTGATCCCTTTTAATCCTTGCTACATGATTTAAGGTGAAAAAGCCCAATCATCTGACTGCAGTTTCGTACAAACTAAGCATCAAAAGCTTGATTTCTGCGCTCACTTGCACGTCTTTTGTCTCCTTTACTGCATACTCCTGCTGGTTCAAGCTGCAAATAAGTGCTCGCTCTACCGGGGCAGAGGCTTGCACGGCTGCAGCGAAGCACGGAGAGTCAGCGCTATGGAATTAGAGTTGAAAGACTCGATTATTGTCTGCTGACGGACAAACAGGACCGTGCTTAGAGAGAAGTCGGGACTCTCACGCTCCGGTCCTCTATACGCTATTGCCGTTATGGCAGAATATGAATAGGCCTAATTATGAAAGAAAAAATGAACAAATAAAAATGAGGTGGCACTGCAAACACAATTAGCTGCAGCAGACCGACGGTGACATTGCGACGTTAAGTTAGTTGCGACATGAAAGATGATGGATTAGGGTGACCGCCAAAAATTTAGCCTGCTTCAACGCGTAAATTGCTAAAAAAAGTTGCTAAAATGCTTCAAGGTGTTACTTTTGCAGTTTACCATGACAGTTACTAGCGTTGACGTTACAGCTCGGAGCATCACTACTTCACTTTCTAGGCTGGGATCCGAGCGTCTCACCTCGAGACAATATTTATTTGAGTTTTTCTACCTATGGTTGAAATTTCTCCGTAGCATAAAAAAAAAACACCCTGTATAAGTTTATTTTTTACGCAGTCAGGTGGGTTGTCTGAGATATGAAAAATGGAAGAAGTCTTGAGTTAGCTGGTCGTGAAAAAGACTGTGTTAAATTTGCCACCGCCGAGGGCGATGGTCCTAAGTCACAAGGCTTTCTCATTGGTATATTCAACTGATTCTTATAAGCGAATGTCACGCAGAGAGATCCATCTGACAACGCTAGAAAGCCAATTTGGCTTGCATGGTGAGATGCTATCTTTTCATTAACAGAACTTGTTTCAATGTAATACAGTACTCAGCACTTTCTGGATTGGTATGTGCGAGCAATTGGAGAAACAAGTAAAGAGAGCAATCCATATTTTTTAAGTTTAATACAATGACATAAAGCAGCGCACAGAAGATCTTAGTATCTCGAGCATATTGTTTAAAGGACAAAACTCTCTTTTTTTTTATCTGTATGTCTAAACTCATACGAACAGTAAAAAAAATAAATGATTTTAAGTTCGTACTTGGACGTACCTACTATATTGTTGCAAAGAGTCGTGTGAATATTATCTAGTAAGTTCGCGCGTACAGATGCATGACCGTGCATCTCATTCGTGTCTCGATGGACAAAATTTTAAAGTAAACTTTTAGAAACTGAAACTCTTATCTTAATTCTAAATATATGTATTTATCTTGAAATTATGGTTATACCTTAATTGCCAGAATTTGTATACTTCTTCTACATCGTGATACCACTCCTTTAGCATAACTTTCTATTTGACGACTGCTCATCTTTCGTATTTTTTCGCAAATTTTGAAAATGTAACGAGGAACGAATAACGGCAATTTCCGTTACTTATGCTAAAATCCACCCGAGCGTTTCCGTTACTCGTTACGTTTCTAAAATTGCTAAGGTGATACCGAAACTCGTTACAAAAAGTAACGCCCGTTACTTAAGCCGTTACAGTAACTAGTTACACGCCCATCTCTGGCCACAGGGTAGAATATAATTTTATACTTCCGTACTAGAATTAAATACAGTACAATCATATTCTCTCTAATTATCGTGACGATTCTTACGACAGCAATATATAACCATATAACTTTCAGTATTGCATGCTTTTCATCTAAATAAACTCATCGTTTCGATAGAGAATGGTCTCTAGAATGCCGGGATCTGGCATTATTAAAGAGGGAGGCGCAGGGATGTGTGACAGAGAAAACACAGGTAACGGCTTCCTTTCTTTACGTTATACGTACGCAGGAACGCTCTCACATGGGCGCACGACCAAGCTGGTGACTCGAACGCCCCCTGGCGCTGCGTGTTGGGGGCGCCAAACTGAGGATGGTTGACGAAATATCAAATACGTTAGTCATCATTAATGATAATAGCTTGGCTAGGTTTTCCACCCTAAAGAACGCCGCTGGCGCACTGCTTAATTTTTTGGGCCCTCGAGAGTGGAGTTTTTAAAAGAAGTGCATTATTTTCTTGCGCCTCTGTTGCATCTTTCAGTTCAAAGATAAAAAATGACATCCGAACAGGGTTGCCACACATTGGGCTCTTACACAAGATCTTGAATTTTTTACCATTAATAAAGTGCAATAGCATAAACATTTTTTCCTACACTTTTTTTGGTATTTTGTATTGTAAACGCCTATTATTATCAGAGGTGCAAAAAAAATTATAACGTGTATTAGAAATATATCAGCGCTGGTACAGGAGTGCAAGGGCGCAATGGGATTCTTGAAAAATTGGAGTCTAGTGGCGCTGACACATAATTTATGGCGGGTTGGAGTACAGCACCCTGACACATTTGTAGGTATACCCTTTTTTTCAAGTGACAACTTTTTTCACTAAGACTCTATTGTTTGCAGAATATATTTACACCACTTGTATTGGAGTATTTCGATAGTAATGTACTTATCTGAGGCTAGTGGTAGTCGTCAGCTACAGGAGTCTGGAAGCGTGCACAGCCGTGACAAGTGCGGTAGTTTCAAAGTTTCTGTAACTTTACTATCAGTGCAGGAAGCAGAGAGCGTAACGGGAGGACTCATGAGAAACTAGTATCAAAAAGTGGCATCATTAATCGCGTCACATCGACGACTCTATGGCTTAGCAGCCTGTGAGTATTTAAACTAATTTTGCCGGAAAAATCGTAGTAAATTACGAATTTTATCTCTCGAACGCATAAATAAGTGAAGGGTATATACTAACTAGACTGCCCGCGTTGTCAATAATGACAGCGAAGAATTTGTGACGACCAGTCTTGTGTTGCCTGTAGCACCATCGCAAAGATATTATCGCAGAGCTTTACTCTCAGGTTATTAACTATTTAGGGTATACAGTATATATACATATATAGACGGTTGAGCTCCCTTCTATACATGTAAGGCTCTTATTAACTTCCTTGTGTAAGATGCTGCGCAGCAACTGCCAACTTGACTTAGGGAACCGCACAGATAAGCGTGCAAGGCTGAACAGAACCAAGCTTTCTTTTGGTGATACACAAAAAATCGATGTTTTTGCACGAAGTCAATATTGCTTCTAATAAATACGGTGCCCTGTATCCAAGATATTCGAGGGTGGCATATAACTCGGACTCTGAAAAATTTTCAACAGATAGGTAGCTTGTTCTGTTGAAAGAAGAACACAAAATGCGGAGAAAATAATTTGCTGCCGAGAAATCATCGTGGTCTTTACGCGCCTGCTGACGGCTCAAGGATATCCTACCAGTTGCCTCGATAATTACTAAAATAAGAAAATGAGAGCATCAGCTGAAGCTTGAATGAAGGAAATTTCAGTTAAGAGTACACAAGACGATGGAAGAGATTGTTTAGAGAAGCTGCATGTATCTACAACATCCACTATATAATAAAACACAGTTGTTGGTCGCTTGCTTGCTCCAATGTTGGTCCGTCTCTCCGTCACGCAGTTAAAGAGTTTAATAGGAGAAAATTCATGTACTGAAGAACAAGTTGAGATACCATACAATTTCAGCGCTTGGAGTACCGGTGACAAATATAGCTCTGGATCCCCGCTTTCATAGCTGAATGCTACCGAAGTAGTTGAATCTTCACGCTGAGCAGACGCCATTTTATATTGAATATACATCGCATCCAAATTTCGACGCTGGAGGTTCAACAATCAGTTGGTATCCACAATACGGTGAGCCCTGGGCATTTCCAGTGAATTCTTCTGACTGAACTATATTTTTCTTAGTGCAGCTTAACGCTTAATGAATTCCAAGCTGATATTCACTCCTTATCTTGCAGGGGGGATATTTTGCTATCGCAAAACTGATGGTTGTACAGCTTGCGTTTTACTTACAAGCTCCTGCACATGATTTCAAAAACAATATGTGTGTTTTATTGTAGCGAGCCCATAAATATACTCATGACTGTAGTTTTCAGAGAGCACGTATTCCAGATAGCGTAGAATACACCTCCATCTGTTGCGCCATCAACGACAGCCATGATATTGCTGTCGCATCATTTGTAATCGATGGAGTACGATCCACTTTTAGATGGTGCTCTTGTACGTCTATGGCCGCATTGGCATGAACTTAACACCCCACTGTAGCGAGACAACAAGATCAATTTCATTTCTAGAAAAGTCACCAGCAACCAGCTTCCACGTGCATTTTTTTGTAGAGACAATGCTTAGTAGAAGTAAAAGAAAATAATAATCTATTTAATCATAGTAATAATGAGCGAAATTTTAAAAGGTTTTTGTTTTTCCCCATAGGTATCCCAAGAAGTCGAAGATTTCATGGAAGAAACCGGATTTCACGCTTCACCATTTCCCTTCCCTTCTACAGTACCAGCTTCTATCTCCCCGTCTTCCTCCGAACTCTCTTCGCTAACAGAAGTTCCTAGGAAGAAACCAAGATTGACGCATCAACACGAAGAATTGATCAAAGTAGCTATCGAGAAGTGGAAGAAAGTGGGAGCTCTAGACGAGGAATTTTCTCCCCACGGAGCTGTCGTGTCGAAGGAATTGGAAAAAATGGACGACAAGAACCAAAAAATTGCATGGAAACTAATTAATGATGTCATGTTTCTGGGTGCCATGGGCGTCCTGACGCCTACAGCGTCTATCAAGAATGATCCATGACATGCTTTACATTAACTGCAGGGAATATTCGTCGGTATTTACGTGACGACTCGCTTTCGTTTTCTTTATGTGATGTTGAGTATAACCGTTTCGCTAAATATTTGGATTTTTTGCTTGATAGCTTGTTTAGTCATTACTAAGAGCATCCAAGCTGTTGCTAGCATAGTGGAGAGTGCGTTTAGTGAGCTTAAAATTACGAATTAGTCATGTTTTCAGATATTATGGTGAAAACCATGAAGTTTGGAATGAACTAATTGTTTTAACGACCTTTGTGCAGTTTGGATTCAACAGGACATTGCAGCACAGTCTCGGGTACAACTGACGAGCGAAAACTCCGTGCCTACGTGTGGAGTAGTGTCGGCCGCCTGCCGGGCACGACAGACGCACACTTTCACAAGGCAACGTGCGGTTGCTGCTAACCATCCGCTCGGGGAGATTTATTCTCAGCAGCAAGTCGGGAAACCAGAGGAAAAACACAAGAAAGTACCATCAGTAGGAGTATGAATCGGAAGGAACGCGAATTGGCACGAGAGACAAATGTCCCAAAGGCCTAGCTATGTGCTAAGGTAATCTACACAGTCACCATAGGGTCACTGCTCCCCGTACCATAGGATGACCGAATCAAACTAAACCGAATCCTATGGCCTATTGGCCCATCGTTATTCATCCTATGAAGGGATGAGTTTGAGATTTTTTTTTTTGCACCTTATTTCAAGTCTGTAGTAGCGCACTGACCCCTAACTAAACTAAAAGAGCTAACGAGTTCGACTCGGCTTCTTAACTTCAGTAGCCATATAGCTATACTACAGGTAAGTAGATCGTTGTTACGTAATCTTTGTATATGATGCAGCGGGAAAACCTGATTATCAATTTATACTGTATTATAAACACCGTCGTGTGTTTATATTTATATCTTTCGTGTCACGCTCTCAACGAAATAAGTGAAAAATAAGCCAGGTTGCAGATTTTGTAATTGTTTAATTTTCATGACTATTGATAAGCAAAATTTAGACCAGGTTGTAGAAGATGATAAAAGTGGGATCTGTATCCCTTTAATTGAATGCAATTCTTTATCAGCTAACGCTGAAATCGAAACAAGATGAAGATATTACGTAAAGCTTGTTCTAGCGGTGCCACGGAGTCTATTTTTTATAACTTTCTCCGTGCATCGAACTATAGTAGCTCTCAATTCACGACGTACAAATTCAGTAGATGATCAACGAAGCAAACACGAAGAGAAGATTTTTCACGGGCAGTAGACGCAATTATTTTTCCAGCCTATTCTCTTACATTCACGGAGCAAATTTTTGCTTCAATACGAAACATTCGATGTATGTCGCAATGTAGGTTGAGTACCTGGCAAGAAAGTTAAGCTCATCTTCGCCGCATGTCATGTAAGGTAGGAAACACTTATTGTGCTGCTTACATCAATTAGAAAAAATTCTAATCCTTCAGGGAGCATATATAGGATCGGCCATAGGGTTAGGTTATTTAGGTTCGCCCATCCTATGTTGCGGGGAGCAGCAACATCAAGGGGATTGTGTACTAGGTTACCTTAGCCATTAGCTAGACCTTCGGGACACCTGTCTTTCGTGCCCACTTTATTTCCTTCCACTTTCATACTCCTACTGATCTCACTTTCGTTCGTTCTTCCTCTTCGTTCCCGGCTTGCTGTTCCCATGCGCGTTGATCCTGTGTAGGAACACCTTTGAGCATGGGTTCCCCGTTTCTATCGACATACTACAGTTGCGAGCATAATTAAGGGACAAAAATAAAAAATTTCATGTCTCAAAAACTGTAAAAGGTTCTATGCTGAAATTTTAACACAAAAGAGGTATTGACATACCTAATAATATGCTAAGAATTTATTACGATCCGAACGATAAGAAAAAAGTTATGTATATTTAACTTACAATTATGAATTTAGTGTGAGCAGAATTAAGGGACACTTGACAAAAAACGCAACAAAACAACAAATTTAACAAAAACCTTGACCCTTAATCTATATTTTGTGAACGATCCTTTATGTTTGATGACTTCAACACATCTTCGAGGGCAAGATTCAATTAAATTGCGGCATCTGTCAATCCTGCCCCATTCCTCTTGAACCTTTGTCCACAAATCCTCAGTGTTTGTTGGATTTCGAGCCATGACTTTCTCGCCCAAGACTTTCCACAGGTTCTTTATGGAGTTGAGGTCAGGACTTTGAGCAGGCCAGTCAAGAGTCTCCACTCCTTCCTCATCAAGAAACCTCAACACAGTTTGTGGCAGAGTGCGTTGTCCTGCATGAAAATGGGGCCGTCAGTGTCAGAATTGTTGAAGATTGGCAAAGCATGATCTGTCAAGAGGTTCTTATACACAGCAGCATTGACACGCATATTCAGACGGACGAGACGAGTAGTACCCTTTGCAGAAAACATTCCGAACACCATAACACTACAGCCTCCAAATTTAAGTTTTCTTTGTGCATCTTGGATCGTATTTCTCACCTGTTTAACGTCTGACATAGTTATTTCCATCATTCCCGAACAAGTTGAACTTGCTTTCTTCACTAAAGAAAACTTTAGACCACCATTCTTGAGGACTGTTGACGTGTTTGTTGGCGAACTTCAACCTTGCAACTTTGTTCTTCTTACTGAT
>LQNS02278091.1:17209321-17227534 GCA_001587735.2 Parhyale hawaiensis | reverse complement strand
TTTTTCAAACGTGGCTACACATTTCTTCAGTGAGTATTTTTCTGATGAAACTATTGCATCTTGTGGAGTAAAAGTTGGGCTTTATGATGGCACAATCAGATGTTTGAAAAAATTATTTTCAGCCAATCACCCCAAGCTTGTCCCAAATCACCCCATCCAACCAGAATGATTTGAAACATGGTTTTTCAGTGATAACTCTAGAAATACTTGAGGTACAGCAATGAAACTTTAAGAGCATCAGGGTTAAGTAAGTAACTACCCTTTAACTTACCCTCACTCTAGTGGCATTGGGGTTACCCTGATCTTCACTGCATTTCACCCACTGATAGGCTGTTTTTGGATGCCTTCACAGAAGTGGGTTTGATGCAGTGGGTGGAGGAGCCATCATTTTTTCATCTGGTGATGTGCTTGACCTCTTTCTGACTTCCAAGCATGAGAGAGTTGGCTCTGTTTTTGTGTTGGCTCCTTTGCCCAGGTGTGCCCACTTGCCGGTTGTTGTTGACACCCTCCTTCGGATTCCTGCAAGGGAGCAAGTGGCATGCCTGAAGCAACATTGGCTGTGGCTTAGAGGAGGTTATGATGCAATTATGCTGTGTCTATCTGCGGTGGATTGGGATTTCGAGTTTGACGGGCTATCAGTGGAGCAGTGCTACCGTCGCTTTTTAGCCATAATGCTTCCCTTGGTGGAGCTGCATGTTCCAATTGCTGTGGGCCTAATTTCCTGCCCCTGGAAGATTCAGCCTCTTCTTCAGCTGAAGAACCACAGGAGTATATTGTGGCAGCAATAGAAACAGTTGAGGAATGAGTTTGGTCACTTAGATGCTCGTACAGCGGTTGCTCTACTTTGGTTCAACAATGTGAACATGGAGTATTGTAACTATGTTGTGAGTGAAAGTGCGCATTACGAGAGTAGGCTAGCACAGCGGCTACCTGAGGCTCCGAAGCTATTCCATTCCTGCATAGGAAAAAGAAAGTGGGTGCCCCATCTGTGGGCCCGGTCAGGCTGAAATCGGATGAACTAGTTGCTGATCCAACAGCCATGTGTGAATTTTTTTGCTGATGTCTTTAGCCTGGCTTTTGCTCCTGATGCTCCTAGCTCTTCTGTGCCTGGGAACTGGATGGTGGGCTCAGTGGATGAGCTTAATTTTCTGTGGAGGATGTGCATGATTTAGCCTACTGTGTACTCTTGATGCTGCTTCAGCTGGAGGTCCCAATGAGCTGCACCCTATGTTGTTAGTCTTGTGTTCAAATGTTGGTTTATCCTCTTCACTGTATATTTGAGGGGCCTTTGCCCTTTGGAGTGCTGCCCAGTGCATGGTTGCAGTCTGTGGAGCAATTTTTGCATGGATTGATGCTTTCCTAGGTATCTGTTTGCACCTTTCAGGTTGGTATTGGTTGGTGCGTCAGTCGCAGCAGGCCTGTTACGAGTGGTGTCCCTCAAGGCTCGGTTCTGGGGCCTCTGCTGTTGCTACTCTATGTTGACCCACTGATTTCTCAATTGGCCTGCTCTGTGAAAGTTTTTGCAGATGACTTCAAGTCGTACTTGTCATAATCTGGGTCCTTATCCTTGGAAGGGTGGGCTTTGCCCCAGGCTAACCTTGGTATTCTGGCTAATGTTGAGTCCTGGAACTTGCTTTTGAATGGTGAGAAGAGTGTAGTTATGAGGTTTTGCCATGCCTGCCACATGGAGGATTATCACCTGCACCCATACCTACACTGTGGGAGACACTATACTTGGCCTTGTTGAGTCTCGTCGTGATTAGGGGTGTTACTGGATTGTGAATTGCAGTTTCATGTTCATGTAAGGCAGTTGGTTGGTAAGGCCACTGGACTGGCTGGAAGCCTCTTGCACTTCACTGTATGTAGGTCACCAAAGTTTATAGTGGCCTTTTTTGTGGCCCACATCAGACCTCTCCTCAATTATTGTTGTTGTTTGGAACATGGGCTATGTGGGTGACCTCTAGCTTTTGGAATGTGTCCAGCGTAGGTGGACGCTTCATATTGCTGGACTTGGGGAACTTGAGTATGGTGAGAGGTTGAGGTGGTTCAACCTGTTCTCAGTGAGAGGAAGGTTGGTGCGGGCTGATTTGTTTAAATGCTGGAAGGTGCTTATGGGCTGGTGGGTTGTGCTGAGATCCATAGTTTAGTTTCTCTTGCCAACCACAGTGGAGCTCAGCGATATCCCTTGAAACTGATCTGGCCGCACTTCTCTACAGAGGCAGGGGGAGGGCATTTCCATCCAGGTGTGTTAGGCTCTGAAACTCTTTGCCAGAGGAGGTTGTGTTTTCCCAGTCCTTGGATGTTTTTAAGCGGCGTCTAGCTTGTCACTTGGGGGAGGTAGCTATTGTTTGATTACGTGTGATGTCTGTGTGTGTTGGCTTCCTGTTGGAGTGCTGTAGATTTTTGGGTTGTTGGTTGTGCCATACCTCAAGAAATTGGTTGCTTTGCTGTTTGCTGGATTGTGGTGTTGGAGAGTATGGGGTCTCCAGCTGTGGTTTGATTAGCTGGCTGTGTGGACATGGGGAAGGTCGTGTTCGTTTTGGTGGGTGTTGCTGCGATTTCTGTGGTGCCGCCCCTGCTGTTTTTGATTTTTGTATGTTCCCATTAAGGAGTTACCTAACTTGGCTACTTGGGCTCCATTGTGGGTGCTACCCTTGATACCCTTACGTACTAGTTGTGCTTGGCGCCTCTCTGCTGTGGTGGTGCTTGCTTGGTGCCACATGCTGTAGGAGTGCTGGTTGTCTTTGTTTTTGGGTGTTCTGTGGTGTTGGAGTGCCACTGTGCTGGGGAGTTGGCTTCTAATATTGCTTGGCTTTCTGCCATTGTGGTGTTTGCCCTTGTGGTTTTTTTGTTGTTCCTGGGGACCATCATTGTGAGTACGGTATGTGTTGTTTGTTGGTTGCTTCCTGACGGCCAACCGCGCACTTCTCCGGCTCGTTGGTGGTACTTACGTGTGCGTTCTCTTGCTTGTGCTGGCGCTTGGGGCTTTGCACACCTCCCTAGTCTGGCTGTCCTGGTCTGGGCTGGCTTAGACTTTGGGGGCTGCATGTTTCTGTGATGCATAGTATTTACACTAGTCTATATCAAAAAGTTGAAAAAAATTGTCCCTAATCACCCTGGACGACACTACACTTTTCTAATGTTTTTATGCTCTTCAGAACTACAAAAATGAAGACATGTTCTCACATCATAAATGGGGTATATAGCTATATATATATCTCTACGTGAAGACATAAAAATACATGTATACAGACCCATCTTGTAGGTGTCACGACAGATTACAGGCCCAAAATTTTTTGATGCTGTCACCCACCAGCACCAATTACCACCCTCGTAGGTACTGAAGGCTAGCCAGCAATGAAGCCATTGGTCAGGCCAAAAACCTTGTAGGCTAGGAGGCAAGGCCTGGTTTTCCCAGTGTTTTAAAGGCATATTGACTTTGAATATTAGGAAAACCAGGCTTTGCCTCCTAACCTACAAGCTTCTCAGCTTAACCAATGGCTTCTTCATTTGTTAGTTAGCTATTCGTTACTTAACGTCAATCTTTTATAGGCCTTACTTACCGCCAATCTTTGATTGGCCTTGCTTAGTGCAAAAGATTGATGAAACAAAAATTGCATTTCTTAACAAATAGCTACATCGGAAATTATCAATCTTTACATGCTCATAACGTTTTCATTTCTTCAAAAACAATTATATATACCTATTTATTTGAGAAGAGCATAAAATTCTGCATTAGAAACATGTATTCTGGTTTCATAATTTAGTGGGCGGTGAAACCAAAAAGATCAGAGTCAACAAATGTTCAATACACATTGAACCAAAGAACTTTGCACTTGACTGTCAATGAATGGCTTGGAACTAGTCTGTTGCTGTACAACATGACCTGTCTAAGTCTTGTCTGTTTTCTGGGAATGGGCCTATTTGTCTATTTATTGCCTGCTATAGAATCTAATATAAACTTTCAGATCCTCTGCAGCTATGAGCTAATTATATTGTATGAAATGTATTGCATAAAGAATGGGGCAGAGCTATAGCTATATATATATAGGGTTACTTACAAATTCTAAAGGCTTTATAACTGGTTCCATATTCCTTTAGAATACACCTCATCTATGTTTGTTTTCTCTACCCATCCTTAAGATCCTTGTTTCTGTACACTCCATGCTATTTTCTCTTTCCTTCTCTTTCGATGACAATATAAGCTTTGGGTATAGGTAGTACCTTCTTTCAACTATGTTTATTATGGCTAATTAAAAAATAATAGAGTATTCTCTCACTCTCAATTGTTGCAGTTATTTATTACATTTCTTTTGTACCTCTGTTGGCAAGAATTTAGCTAGGTTACATAGGCTAGTAGGTAGTAGAGACATTTTTATTGATAGGTATGATACACATGTAGCTACCTATACTAGCTAGCCCTTAGATAGGTAGCTATCTGCTGTCTAGTCTTGAATCGTGAAAGAGACTAACAGACTTTTTTTTAGCATCATAGCTAATTTGCAGAATTTCCCCATTTCTTTTATGTCTGCTTACAGGACACAACTGCAACTGTTAGTAGCTATATTCTTATGGTTGATCTCAATGTAAAAAATCCTTTGTTATTGCAGTGTAGTTGTGGAAGTTTCACTGTACATTGAAACCTAGCTCATGAATGTAACACCTTACAAGCTAAAATAAAATACAATAAAATAAAATTGCTAATGTTTGACCCACCAACATCCTTCTAAAGTCTTGAATCTTGAGGCAGCATGACATGACAAAACTGACAATTTGTATGTACAACATTGAAAAACAAATGAGTAGATGGCTAACTGACAAAAGTAGTTGCTTTTTTCAAAGGAATAACAGTGCTCTTGATGAAGCAGTGGCTTTAAGTGATAAATTTTAAGAAAAAAAAAAACTTGTATGTTGGTCAATGAAAATTAATTTGAGTTGCATATTATTCAATTTATAAATGACAGAATATATTTCTGTATTGAATTTCCTGTAAATATTGGAAAAGTAGGTAGGTATGTTGAAAATACAACTTGTCAAAATTGTTGACGAGCTAGTTCTCTACCCCTTGCAGCTGTAAGAGGAGCATGTTCAGCAGTGTGGGTTACCTTGTGCAGGTCGAATATGCCATAGAAGCAATCAAGCTTGGCTCCACAGCCATTGGCATACAGACCAGTGAGGGTGTGGTGCTAGCTGTGGAGAAGCGCATCACATCACCGCTCATGGTTCCTGCTACTATTGAGAAAATTGTGCCTATTGACAAACATATTGGTAAGGTCGTGTATTTAAAAAACATAACATTGAGACACTTACTACCTTGTAGGCTAAATAATGGCTGTGTACTCAATTGGCAGTGACAAAGATGACTTATTGCAAAGGCTCTGTGTTTCATTGTTAAGTGAGTTGAGATTGACATATTGATATGGTAGGTAGCTATGTGTCATAAACATCTGCATAATATAGTGTCATCAATTATGCAAATATTTACAATTTAGGATAACAAGAAACTAGATTCTGTATAAACTTATCTGTTCCATTAAATCACCTTATTAATTTTACATTTATAAATTAGCTATGACATAGCCCTTGCTAAAAGGCTGTAGCTACCTAGCTAGTGATCTTTTGACACTTCCAGTGATTCTTACTTATGTTGTTTCTCTAATGCGGTGGGACTCTTCAGGGCATGACCATAACCTCTATATGAAACTTTGAAGTGTAAACTTGATGAAAACAATAGCTATGCAGAATTTTCAAAGAACTCCTTAAGCTCTCGTGATTAGAATGCTTCTCGATAAAATATCCATTTGAATTTACCATTTAGTTCATTTCAGAAGGGAAGCTTTCATTGATAGAGATGTGAATTAATCCGATGAATATTCCACATCAGTGCCTCATTTCTCTGCATCTCGTACCCACTTTCTGCGAGACTTTGAGGAGCAGAGCATACAGTATTTCAAAATAGCTAGTAACTACTACTTGGTTCCCTTTATGATGTTACTGCATCTCTTAGTAGGCCAAACATTTGCCAGCTCAGTCTCGTCATGGATATTGTGTAGTGATATGCTGGCTTACTTATCACTCATCCTCAGTTCATTGTGGCCTCACTGAAGCCAACTACTTGGTACTGCTACTCGTTAGCTATACTACTACTACACCAACAACCGTTCTTCTCTTGTATTTTTTTCGTTAGCATTGTTCATATGTGACCAGGAAAAGCCACACGTTTAGTATTAGCTATATTAAAGTGCACTATATCGATTGCTTCTAAGCTGTTCACTAATTTATTGTACAGGTTGTGCTGTGTCTGGACTGGTTGCAGACTCTCGCACTCTAATAGACCATGCTCGTGTGGAGTGTGCCAACCACTGGTTTGTCTTCAACCAAGACATGAAAGTGGAATCTGTAGCTCAGGCAGTCTCGAACCTCGCCATCAGATTTGGTGACAATGACAGTGATGGTCCTGCCATGGTGAGTTGGGGATAGTTGATGTATGTAACTCTTCAATTATTTAGCTTAGCATGACACTAATTGTGATGTATTGTGCATTCGCACAACTTACCTAACGGCTCTGTATGTATGTACTTGGAATAGCTAACTATAGCTTTATATGTAGTAAGAATATAGTCTGGACAAAATAGTTCAGACACTTTATTTTTCCATTTTATTTTAGAAAAAAAACAATGTT
Organism: Parhyale hawaiensis; assembly: GCA_001587735.2. Classification (NCBI taxonomy): domain Eukaryota; kingdom Metazoa; phylum Arthropoda; class Malacostraca; order Amphipoda; family Hyalidae; genus Parhyale; species Parhyale hawaiensis. The sequence goes on along the minus strand of LQNS02278091.1, from coordinate 17,220,852 downwards.
GCCACAGAAAAAGTTATGTAGATTGGGTTAAACACTTGCAGTCATTATCGATGCAGCATCCGCACTGTCAACATGCCTCGGGGAGTCCCTACACCTTCTTCTATTCGTGAGTAAAAAAGTTTGAACAACCTTCAAAAATAATTAAACACATGAAATGAGGCTATAATACGAACTACGGTATGAATTTAACTTTTAGCCTTTAGTATTACTTTGTGCGGTACCCTTTACTTTCGATAACAGCTTGACATCGTCTACCACAAGAGCTGACTAAATTGCAACAGGGAGCGTTATCTTGCATAAAAATTGGTTTAGGAGTTTAAGAAGCTTCGAAAATCGGCACTAAATGTTTTTTAGAAAAGTTCTTGTATACCTGTGCATTTACTTTTCCTTGCAGACGAACTAAGGGACTCGTGCCGCATGCTGAGATCATACCGAAGACCATAACGCTTCCGCCGACAAACTTTACACTTGACGCAATTTTTGGACAGTCTTTCACCAGTTGCACGACGAACAAATCTTTTTCCATCGGAGCCAAATAAATTGAACTTAGATTCATCGCTAAAATGGGCCTTAGACCTGTCTGTTTGAGTTCAAAGCACGTGTTTTGCTGCATAATTCATCCAAGCATTTCTCTTCTTCTTCGTAATTAAAGGCTTGATAGCTGGGGTTCTTGGATGAAAGTCTGCTTCCTTTAGGAGGCGTGAAACTGTCTATAGACACCTTGATTCCATGCACATCACTAGCTTCACGGGAAATCTCTGCTGTGGTTTTAAACCTATTCTTCTTCGACAATCTAAGCAACACACTATCCTCCTCTCTTCTCGAGGTTTTGCGATGTCTACCACTTGAAACACCAGCGGTATTTGAACCATTCCGGTCATAAATAGTCAGTAGGTAGCTATATCACTAACCAGTAACCACACTTTTAGGTCGATTAACTTTGTCTGCTATTGCCCTTATTGAAAGTTGATCATCATGACTCAATTTCACGTATAGAAGAAGGTGCAGGGACTCCCCGAGGCATGTTCATAGAGCGGATGTTGCATCAATAATGACTGCAAGTGTGTTTAACCCAATCTACATAACTTTTTCTATGGCAACATTGTTTTTTCTCATAGAAAATGAAAAAAAATGAAGTGTCCGAACTTTTTTGCCCAGATTAAATTCTTACTATTATAATTCATTTGCTTGTAACTTTTATTTTACTTATCCTGAACTGCTGAAATTTTAACACAATTTAGCTCTGACATGTTGCTCAACTGGTGTAAAATTACACTTCAATGCTTTCAATAATATTGAAGTAGCTACTTGAAGATTTTTCTGATGAGTTTTTAGGTGTCCGAACCATTATGGCCGCTACTGTATTTTCTTCCAATGCTGGGAACCCTGTTTAATGGCTAACGAAGTAATGGATGGGCTTAATGCCCAGCCCTGTTGCTGAAATTACCTAGCTATGAAGAAGAGTGTTTTTGTTTAACATTAGCAGTGATGAATTCTGCATTGATGAATATATCAGCCTAAAGATATTTCTTACATATCGTCTGTGAATGAAAATGTTTGAAGAACTGCTAGTTAAAACTAGGGCGGCGCATTTTTAATCATCTGCAATTCTCATCGCTGTAATGGTTCATCGACGCTCTAATTAAATGTGAAAAGAGTATGGGCCATTTGCTTTTAATAATGAAAAATTACCGGGTATCAGATACCGGTAGTAGTGAAACTATCATGCAAAAAGTTAGTGGAATACCACATGACGTTAGTGTGATGTCGCCAATGCTTTGCTTAACCCAGTCTTGGCTGTTAAGCAAGGATTTCTGAAGTAATTCTCCCCGTGTAATGCTAGAAAAAAGAACTCGCTGCTTTCTGAGAGGTCATAGTTAGGTCTTAAGTCAAAATTATTGAGAAGCTCGCTTGTTGTTTCTGCATAGCTACCGTTTTCCTAGCCACTATTGATCTGTTCCAGCTCGTTCCCGTTTTTTTCATTACCTCATTGGTTCTGAACATACCTTGCTTGCTCTATGTAAGTTCTTCTTCGCTCTCTGTAGATCATAATAGTTGTAGTATGCGAGGCATGTTGCTTTAGTTTCAATAATCTGTTGATTCTTGCAGAGCCGTCCATTTGGTGTTGCCATGTTATTTGCTGGCGTAGACAAAACTGGTCCTCAGCTATATCATTTGGACCCGTCTGGCACTTTCCTTCACTTCGGTGCGAAGGCCATTGGCTCAGGCTCCGAGGGCGCTCAGCAGTCACTTCAAGAATCTTATCATAAGGTGAGAAATGCCCAAAGTTTACAACACCTGCCCGGATGGTGCTCTGCTATGCTTCCCCGCATCTCCGTCTTTTTGAAGTTGTATTTATTGGAGCTCTACATCGTTGTCTGTCATCTTGACAACCCAGTGAAAAATTAGAGTTTGTTGATGTCCTGTTCTCATGGGATCCATAATCTCCTACTCCATCGTTTTGAGGTGCCCAGAAGGTCGGATGTCTATAGACGGAAAATATCCTTGTTTCTGATATCAGAGTTGTATCAATTGTTGGCTACAGCACAACTTGGCTTTTACATCCAAAAATGCTCGTTTTATGGGTCTGTGTAGTACACATCGCTAGAAGTGTTGGCTAACTGAAGTATCCTTATTCTAACTTGCTCGTTTTGGTTCCTGCGCTAAGCCTGGGGCAACTCCAGAACGTAAGCTATTCGGGCGTAGCCCCAGCATTAGATTTTATTTTTATCACCCGCGAACAAAGTGAGAGAGGTTATAATGTTTTCGTTGAAGATTTAAGTATATTTGTTTATATATATTTATCTCCGCCATGGAGGTTATGTTTATCGGGTTTGTCTGTCCGCTTGTCTGTCTGTCATCAAGATAACTCAAAAAGTTATGGACGGATTGTGATGAAACTTACAGGGATTATTTGTTAGGTATGTTAGGAGGAACAGATGATAGCTGTTGGTTAAGATCCGTCCATCCGTTTGTTTGTTTGTCTGCCTCATTTTTCTCAATGCAATAACTCTAAAAGTTATGGACGGATTTTTATGAAATTTACATGAGTTATTAGGTGTATCACGAAGAGTAAATGATCAAATTTTTGTGATTATATGTCTGTTTGTCTCTTTGTCGATGTGTTTAGTTTTATAATTGTTTAAATTTTGGTGCAGATCGGTTGATTCGTTTGTATGTTTGACCCATGTTTGTCACAATGTTTGTTAGCAGCATAACCAATAAATTTATGAATGGATCTTCAAAAAAAATTACTGAAGTTGTTAACACTCTTGCAGAGCACAAATGATTAGATTTTGGTGTTGATACAAAGAATATCATGGTCTCAGTACCCATTTTAATTTTCCGTAATCGTTGCCTTGCTTGGCGGAGGTATGCGCTCTCGGAGTGCTCTAGTGACATATTTATCTGGTCACCAAATAAGTCATTAAAGAAGTTGAGCAATGTTCATAATTTTATTGCAAGGAGTATGGTGGGCTGTCCTCGATGTGACCCATACCAGAAGACTAGGATTAACTGGCCATAAAAAAATGACTGCGATAAAATTTCCTCCCAACGCCGGTGGATGGTCTTGAGCCTCGAGGCGTTTTAGTTTAAATTATATTTGAATTGGGTTGGGAACTGTAGAAAACATTCTCATGGTTATACATAGAAAGCAACTTTTTTGCTGTACAGACTATATAGTAGTTTGGGGTAAAAACGGGACACGAGCTTTTGGGGGTAATTACAGGACAGTAAAAAAAAAATAGAAAAAATTTTTTGACGACCTCCGATTATGCGCGATAGTATGCCCAAAACCTCCTCTTTCCAATGGTGCAAACAGTTTCCCGATACCTCTAACCGTTTTCGAGTGACAGCTTAAAATACTGACTTTCCCGTTTTTACCCTATATTTAAATTTTACTTGTGTCCCGTCTGCTTAATATGCGATGACTGCTGCTCATGAAGTAGAGTTGTCTCTGATTGCGTTTCCGATTGTAGATCTGAATTCAGACTCTTTAGTTTGGACTGTTGCATAGGCCGGATTTTCAAGAGTTATCCGAGTTGGTACACCTCGAAACGTTCTTTGTTGTTTAGTCTATAACGCTTAGAATCCAAAAATAACGGACCTATGCCCACTTTCTTCATGCTTTGTCTTGCCCAAGAGACAATTTTTCTCCAAATAGGTAACGTTCCTTTCAGAAAAGTAAAAATCTGATTAACAGCAGGCCATGAGCAGGGTATTCTTCACAAAACAATGGTTCTCCTAGCTGGCCCAAACCCTCTGCTGCGCTTTAGCAGCTTCGTGTTTAGGCCTTTTCATAAACTGTCCACAGTGGTGCAATGCTACACCATCATAATAGTCCGACTTCATTTACAGCCTTGCCGTGGCCACCTTGACTCCTAATTCGATACGAAATGTATAGTCTATTAATATTACAAGCAATGTTAGTTTATTGCTAATATTTTTATATAGTTTTCCAAAACTTCAAACCTGAACAGCTACCAGCTTTTTGCGAAAATTTTGTAAGGAAGGCAAACTGAATTTTAGGCTCTACAAACTGTATTTGTTCTTATTTTATATGTATCAATTTAGACGCTCGCATATATTTATATACTGAATACAAAGGTTGTAAAACAACTACAGATTATACATAGTTGTTTTATTGGAACGTTTGAAGAAAAATTGTTGAAATAGATGTTAGTTAATCTGAGGTGAGACAGTTTGCATGTTTATGTTGCCCCAGTCTGAATGACAGTCTTATGCTGGTATCGGGTGTGGTGTCAACACTCTCGAGGTAGGCCTACCGTAGAGCGAGGAGATAGATCGAGCTGTTTGCGCTCATAAATTTTACCGTAGAGTAATCGTGATATTTTTTTGCAGTTCGTTTATCTGGAATATCTTTCCTTCTACAATGCCTCAGCAACTTGTGCAGTGTTCAGTGAAGGAACATCATGCATCCGGGCGTCGGTATCGTCTTACCGAACACCCATATCTCTTTTTGTAGTAGGACACCGAAGTGCTTTATTTTTCGTGCAGCCGTCGGAGGGCGAGATCTCGTACAATATTTGTATCTTGCTCTCTCTGTTGGTTCCATTATGTAGCTTCCGTATATCATAGTGGTGCAATATTTCTTTCAGTCTATGACTCTGGAAGAAGCCTTGAAGACTTCTCTTAGCATACTGAAGCAAGTGATGGAGGAGAAAGTGAGCTCTACCAATGTTGAAGTTGCCGTTGTAACCAAAGAGAAAGGCTTTGCTCGACATCCACAAGAAGATGTTGAGAAAATTATTTCAGCCCTCTGAGCGAACAAGGGTCGCTGCGCAGCTGTAAGTTGGCTTATTTGTAAGCAAATTAGTGCTGTGCGTTGAACATAATCGCTTTGTAGTCAGTATCGTTTGGTGTGATGTAGTTGATTAATTGATGAAGCCTTATTAACCTTGCTACCTAGTCGCTGTTAGTCCTTGCAAGAAATTAGGTTGGTAAAGAATTGAATTAAATCTGCAGGAAGCTCAACGTGAATACCATACTGTGTCGAGTCTCCGATACCACTTACAATCATACTTTCCTCTGAAGTTGGCGTAGCTTGAGTGTAGGAAAATTAGTTGGTTGTCTGAAATTAACTTGTAAGCGTTTGATTTGGAGCGCGCACGATCATTGAGTCATGGTAGCTGCAAGCTGCACCATTACTTGTCGGGCAAATGCTCTCCCACAATACAGGAAAAAAAAAAAAAAAAGAGTACTTCCAAATGCTTTAAAGAAGCATGACGCCATGAGAAATAAATATTGTAGTTGTGCAACCAACCGCTCAGTTGAAGTTAACTAACAGAGAGGAATTGCGCTGCAGGACTCCTCCCGATCTAACGGCTTCAAGTTTTCAGAAGCTCTACTAGGGACTAGATAGTACAATGAAAAGTCACCTAATTGATACTAGCACTACCTGCCTGGGCAACACAGGTGACCCGAGAAGCTGCTGTCTTTCAAGCGTATTTTAGTGAAGAATACAGTCTTATTATCACCCGCCATCAAAGCGAAGAGTGGTGATACTGGTTTTCGTTTTTCGTTGTGTGTCTGTCTGTCCATTCAAAAAGAGACAGGAGTTAAAGCTATCGTCACAAACTTTTTCAGGCTGTCATTTGGGTTGACCTAGATGTGAAAAATGCCAATACTTTAGAGTAGGCACGCTGGCCATCAAAAATGACAGCGTTCAGTTGGTAACTCCTGACTCGGCATCTTCAGTTCCACCGCTCCCCCGCCGCGGGTGATGGTCTTACGCTACGAGGCATTCTAATTCACGGATCGTGCTGGAGAGCGCCACCAGCTGTGTGTTGCCGCGTTGCTTTCGTACTTCTGGCAGCTCTGCCTAGTAATGCACGGGATTGACTCGTAACTACAAACTGTAGGTTGTCTTGCCAACTCCCTTATTTACTCTTGCACCTGGGCTAACCTCGTAACGTAGTTAGCTCAACAAAGCAAAACAGATCGGTGTATGGTCGTGATATTCGTTGCTTAGCAAATTATAGTTTGGTCTGTTGCCTTTTTTTTTCTTTGCTTCAATAGGGCTGTGCAAACGATGTCGAGCTGTCTGACGAGCGTGAGGGTATACAAAGCTGGCAATCTGGAATCTTTGTTGCTGCTGAGACATCTGCCAGAGTTAGGAGCTACAAATAGGCTACACATGTAAACACTTACATTATGTGTGCACTAGCTACTATACAGAAACTTTTAAATATGTTGGTACTTGCAGTGGCACAGTTGAAAATACGCGGTCCGAGTGCATCCCGCTAATCCGGGTGGATCGGACCGGCACAGTCGGGTGATTCGGTATTGTTATTAGTAAAGGGAAAAAATTCAATACTGGATTCCCATATTTTCTCTGCATATTGACTTGCTACCCCCCCCCCATACATACATAGGCGACATACAACAGAGGCTCTCAATGTCTCAACATTTTTGTGGTAGACACTCCAAAGGATCGGTCCAGTGGAAAAAGAAATTCTGGGTGAATCGGATCGGACATCCAAAAGATTCGGTTTGGTTATTAGTATTGGAAAATGAATAAACAATCAATCTTCATATTTTCTCCGTATATAGGCCCACTACTCCCCTACATAGGCAACATGTAACAGAACCTCTAAATGTCTGTACATTTCTGTGGTAAAGCCTTTAACAAATTGGTCCGATTCACCCGAAATTTTTTCCGCCAAGTGAATCGGACCGATCATTAAAGTGGCATAGTGACCAAAGTATAAATGGTACTAAAAAATTTGTGGTTCCACTGTAAAGAGCAACTTTTTTTTTACCTCTATGACAAAAGTTTCATGAAGCTGCTACAACACCTTCATGTCTGCAACGAAAATTGAAAAACATATTCGTTTTTGCGGTGTAAAAGTTGAAACGAAGTCATTTTTTTTTTTTCAAGTTCATTTTTTGTCTACCACATAAATGTTCAGATATTTAGAGCTTCTGTTATAGGTTGCCTATGTAGGGAAGTAATGGGCCTATGTACAGAGAAAGTATGAGGAATCAGTATTTATTCATTTTCCAATACTAATAACTGGACCGATTCGCCCGTGCGGTCCATTCGGTCCGACGCTAACTTTTATAGCTAGCCTTTTGCTTTTCGACGCAATATTCCATATCCGAGGTTGACATCCTAATTTTCTTCCAGAAAGGAAATGTTTCTGGTTCACGGCCTGAGTTTGGGATGGGCGACTGTGTACGGCACAAGTGTACGGTCACCATCAGCTCGTCGCTCTCCGTTTGCTGGAAACAGACCTCTTTGCCTGTGGCGTGCTACACCAGCACATTCTACCTAGTAAATAAGTTTGTTACTGGCGATCTGTTGATTTGTACCTTTTTGATCCGAGAACTAATCACACACTCTTTGTACTGCATTGCTTGGGAGAATTTATCATCTAGGCGACAGAAATTGAGTTGGTAACGTGCGGCTAGGATATATCGCGTCTCTGTAGCTGCTCGGCAGAGAAACAAAGTAATTAATCAAATGAGTTCGTCCAAGGGTGACTTACGCGGTTGGCACCACGGAAGGGTGTATCCATCCATCAGAACAAGCATGCATAGGCCTACTCGTCCTATTAAAGTAATGTGAATTACATATACCAAAATGTACTTATAGGTACTCTTCTTTGAAAATATATAAATTTTATACAATAAATTACAGGTAAATCATGAGACGGTGTAATTTTAGAATGTGATATTCGTACAAAGCTAGATGGATATAGACCGCAAGACTGTCACAAGTTGTGAAGCTACCGCACTACTGAGCCGTTGTTGCAGACTTGCCGTAATTGTGACAATTGAACGTGGTTGAACACCTCGCTAGAAAATAGGCAAGTCATTATTATTACAGTAGTTTAAACCTCCCGAGTCACAGTAATGGTATTGCTAGAGGGAAAGAGAAACAAATGCATACGTAAATAGAAAAAAAAACCTCGATTCCATGCACATATATATTCTCACACAGAATCAAGAGTAAGTCTGTAAAGAAGAGGAAAAACGAGACCTCAGCTGTACGAAATGGAGAGCAAAGTGGGCACGAAGACAGACGTCCCGAGGAGCTGCCTAAGGTAACCTATGGAGCGCTATTTCCCATAATTTGCGGTGGGCTAACGTTACTACTGGTAGTGGCAGGATGTTAGTTCTTAGCGCATGTACACACGCTATCCAAGAGAACAAGTTTCGTCATCTCCGCGTCCGAATGCGTTGAAGTGTCCGTTTACATAGCAAAGTGTTTTGTGTTGTAATTCCCGGTAAGTTTGAAGCGAGGTCCGAAATGTGACTACTAACATTTTAACACTTCTTGCGGTGAACTGAGAGCTGTTTTTACGAGGCCTAATAAAACCTTCGGACGATTAGCTGGGGAAATTCTTCCTTTTGACTAGCGTGTGTCACAACCTTTGGCTGGCAAGCGCTAGTACCCGAGATCATCTCACTTCCAGCATAAGTACATTTTCCGACNGGCACTAGTGTACGGTCACCATCAGCTCGTCGCTCTCCGTTTGCTGGAAACAGACCTCTTTGCCTGTGGCGTGCTACACCAGCACATTCTACCTAGTAAATAAGTTTGTTACTGGCGATCTGTTGATTTGTACCTTTTTGTTAGGTTACGAAATGATAGAAATCCGAGAACTAATCGCACACTCTTTGTACTGCATTGCTTGGGAGAATTTATCATCTAGGCGACAGAAATTGCGTTGGTAACGTGCGGCTAGAATGCATCGCGTCTCTGTAGCTGCTCAGCAGAGAAACAAAGTAATTAATCAGATGAGTTCGTCCAAGGGCGACTTACGCGGTTGGCACCACGGAAGGATGTATCCATCTATCGGAGTTATAAACTTTGTTTAGCCTCCGTAGCCGCAACTCAGGCGTTCCAACAGAGATGAGTGTGTAGATTTAAATGCCACATAATTTGTCGCGTGGCCTACGTGCGCTACTACGGGCAGGAAACAAGGCGCAAAGCATAGTAGAAGACACTCGAGTGGTCGGCCTCTTTCACGGCCTTCCACACGCGAGAGATGAGAGAAGTCCCGCGGACTAGGTACGCCATCTCGATCGACAGCCCACCTCGCGGAACAGAAAAGGAAATAGAGAACCTACCTAACATTACAAAACTAACCTCGTCAGCAGGAGCTGCGGCCAGATGCTACATCCCCTGCGGAGAAGGCACTCGGGACCCTTGGGTGCGTGATGCCCAAACATCTTGTGGCAGGGAAAGGGCCCGCCACAATATGCCCCTGAGGGCATCCATCTATCGGAACAAGCATGCATACTCGTCCTATTAAAGTAAGGTGAATTACATATACTAAAATGTACTTAGCTACACTTCTTTGAAAACATATAAATTTTATATAACAAATTACAGGTAAATCATGAGACGGTGTAATTTTAGAACGTGATATTCGTACAAAGCTAGATGGACATAGACCGTAAGAAGTCACAAGTTGTGAAGCTACCGCAACTACTGAGCCGTTGTTGCAGACTTTCCATAATTGTGACTACAATTGAACGTGGTTGAACACCTCGCTAGAAAATAGGCAAGTCATTATTATTACAGTAGTTTAAACCTCCCGAGTAACAGTAATGGTATTACTAGCAGGGAGGAGAAACAAATGCGTACGTAAATAGAAAAAAAAATCTTGATTCCATGCACAGAGATATTCTCACACAGAATCAAGAGTAAGTCTGTAAAGACGAGGAAAAACGAGACATCGGCGGTATAAAATGGAGAGCAAAGTGGGCACGAAGACAGACGTACCGAAGAGCTTGCTAAGGTAGCCTATGGAGCGCTATATCCCATAATATGCGGAGGGCTAACGTTACTACTGGTAGTGGCAGGATGTTAGGGCTTAGCGCCTGTACACACGCTATCCAAGAATACAAGTTTCGTCATCTCCGCGTCCGAATGCGTTGAAGTGTCCGTTTACATAGCAAAGTGTTTTGTGTTGTGATTTCCTGTAAGTTTGAAGCGAGGTCCGAAATGTGACTACTAACATGTTAACACCTTTTGCGGTGAACTGAGAGCTGTGTTTACGAGGCCTAATAAAACCTTCGGACGATTAGCTGGGGAAATTCTTCCTTTTGACTAGCGTGTGTCACAACCTTTGGCTGGCAAGCGCTAGTACCCGAGATCATCTCACTTCCAGCATAAGTACATTNACGAGGCCTAATAAAACCTTCGGACGATTAGCTGGGGAAATTCTTCCTTTTGACTAGCGTGTGTCACAACCTTTGGCTGGCAAGCGCTAGTACCCGAGATCATCTCACTTCCAGCATAAGTACATTTTCCGACACAAGCACCGAGTGAAATGAAACTGTTGCTAATAGATACAGACAGGTAGGTATGATGACAGCAAACATTGAATATTTCGGGTTTTCTACGTAGTTCATTCAATACTTCCACTTACAGTGAAAACTCCTGAAAGGGAGACCCCGAAACACAGAATACAGGAACTTGGGCAGGCTGTATAAAGTGACAGTTCTCGTGAATTTTAGCAATTGCCGTAGTAGTATGTTAAGCTGCACAACTTTAAGATTTCCACGGCGGTGATAGGAAAACATTTTAAAACCTCAAAATGGAGACTCCTCCTTTAACTGAAACAACACGCCTTTCTATGTCTTAGCAATTCCATTGTTCAAAGAAACCATTAAATAAGGTTTATGATTTTTCAACTTTTTTTTACTCTGTACGAGTCAAGCGATATAAAGACGCACTTACATGATCTACCTAAAACTAAATTTCTGTATTTGAGAAGGTGGTGTATCAGTACCGGTTTCCTTTCAAATCTACTAGGGTACTATTATTATTATTAAATCACACCAGGCTGGCGACGTAGGAACGGAGAAACTCCATGAGGTTAACAAACCCCCACGCGACCAACCCAGCGGGTGGAGAAAACAAAAGAATGAAGAAAAAAAAAGAAGAAGATCCGAGATCACAGAATAGCTCTGTGTACAGATCGTTTAAAGCTGCCAATACCAGCACCAGCAAAGACAGAGCCATCAAGACCATTCCAAACATCCACACATGA
>LQNS02278091.1:17195021-17209298 GCA_001587735.2 Parhyale hawaiensis | reverse complement strand
GAAAAAACGAACGGGAAAACTGGCCCGTACGGCATCGCAACGGTTCCAAGGCAAACTCATGAAGAGCACCAGTCCGCCGAGTATACCTCACCCGAACAAATGGATCTGGAAGAAACTACTAAAAAAAATGAAATGATAAGTGACTTACATTAGTAGATTGGGAGACTTTGTCGAACATTTTGCATCCCCTACCTTATGCAAGTCTCACCGGTAAACATAATGTACTTCTCTAACAAAAACAGTGAATTCATCAAGATGATGCTTAAATATAAATCTGCACAACACTCGTCTTGGAATATTTCCTAAATAAACTGGAACGCGGAAGCGGTCAATGGGAGCCCACAAGACGCAAATTATTATTATTATTATATATTTTGTTTAACCTCCGTAGCCGCAACTCAGGCGTTTCAACAGAGAAACTACTTGTGCAGTAGTATTGGGTAGGGGTGGTGGCCACGTGCGCTACTACGGGCAGAGAAACAAGGCGCTAAGTATAGTAGGAGACACTCAAGTGGTTGGCCCCTTCTTTGTCCTTCCATACGAGAGAGACTAGAGATGTCCCGCGTACCAGGTCGGCTATCTCGATCGACAGCCCGCCTTATGGGACAGAAAGAGGAAAGTAGAGAACCTACCTAACTTTACAATACTAACATTGTCAGCAGGAGCTGCGGCCAGATGCTACATCCCCTGCGGAGAAGGCACTCGGGACCCTTGGGTGCGTGATCCCCAAACATATTGTGGCAGGGATATTGCCCGCCCCAATATGCCAATGTGAGCCAGAAGACGCAAAGTACCATAATGCAACTGAGAAATGTTATCAATGGAGCAGTTTGCTGATGAACAACTACGCCTCACAGCAGAAACCCTCTCGTTATTCCACGAACCTAAACAAACCGAATAGCCGTGTTTTGATTTTCTATTCAAGGTACTAGCTGAATTCAGAGCGCGTGTACAGTGGCCGCAAGAAATGCGAACAACGAGAGCGCAATAAAACAAAGTAGCTACCTATGTTACTGCCGACGCTCCTCTTAATCTTCATAGGGTGGAGGTGCAATGAACATGTACCAGTATTTGCGCATAGGTCAACAGAATCCGCGCCCAAACGGCGCACGAGCCTGTAGTTAAACGCAGGAATAGTTTGGCGCGATATAGGCAGTGTGCTACTGAAGCGCTAGAAAAAAAATTCTTCTACTAGGAATTTGAGAAGTCAAATATCTTATGAAATTTACTGATGGTAAGTAATGAAAGGGACTGCCAAATTGTGGTAAACACCCTGAAAAAAAGAAAAATATCGCAATGTCAAGCTTAAATGTATTACTCCGGTGATCCGGCGGCTCATAAACTATCCCACAAGCGCAACAAATGAGTAGTAACGACGACTGCAGGTCACCGCTCACAAACATCCATTTCATATAAAGGAACACAAAACTTAGGGAACTGCACACGTCCACTCCGTAATTCGTAAAAAAATTAGTATACATACTCATGTCGAGCTTCGTAGACACCATTTGTTCAGCCTACACCGCATATCGGCAAAGAGCGCTTGCACAGTTGTATTTCGTGTAACGGTTACCGTTTTCCAGGTTGCGGTAGCCCAACTCGGTGTTGTATACAACACGCCTCAGTAAAAATAGTTAATTTGGGAACAAGTCATCATAGGTAATGAGACATGCAGTCTGAGGTCAGGACTATGATCTCGGCAGTTTAAAAAAAATTAACACGATTAAAGACAATAAAATCAAATGATAATCTCAATCATCAGCAGAATAAATAAGTGCATATCAATAACACAGTGACACTAACTACTTTTTTGAGCGCTAGGAGTCCTGCAATGGACACTTTGCTGAAACGTATGAATTGAATATTGAATACTATAAGTCTCCATCTCCACTACAAACGCGAGTTTGTAGCAAGAACTGCTAACTAATTAGTAGTTTACTCTACTAACTCGCCTTTGTAGTGGAGAAAGAGGCTCTGAAGTGGAGAAAGTTATTCATTACTGAACAAAGAGATGAGAAATATGGGGCATGCAGTATGTGGATAACCGTAGAACCCATTGTTCAGGGCGTGCCTCACACAGGGTCAACGTGCATGGCAACAAATAAGTCAGGGAAGAAGAGGAACAATAGAATGAAGCATCATCGGTAGGAGTCTTAAAGTGAAAAGAAGCAAAGTAGGTACGAAGGGAAGGGGTGGCAAGAGACTGAAGAGAGTGCCCTCGGAGGAGAGGTGAGCAGTTTTTGGCTGGACCCATTTGGGGCGGCGGGCTTCCTAGCCTCTCTTCGACTGGGATGCCCTAACGATGGCAACGAACAACAACACAAGGAAAGGCGTCTCGAAGGTCTACCTAAGGTAACCTACATGGCCCCCTGAGGGTGCAGCTCCCCGTAACATACGAAAGGCGACGCCAACTAACCTAACCCTATGGCTTATCCTTTTCCCCTAAGGATATGCCAAAAGAAAAGTCCAAACCACGCACGAGGGCATTTCTAAAACGGATCAACACGTATTGAAACAGCGAGTCGGGAAAGAGGAGGAAGAAGAAAAGAATCTTTAGCAGGAACATAAAAATGGAATGAAAACGAAATAAAGCTGCGTTGTGGGGTCCCTCTGGAGCAGGCGTTTGTGCTAACACGCTTCTGTAATCACCGTAAGCCAAAGTACTTGAAGAGACAGCGGCAAATAATTATATTTTTTTCTGGCAGATGATAGCTTATATGAATAGCAAAAGTATGTTAGGAAAGACACTTTCGTTCGATTAATGCGAACAATATGCAAGGCTGCCATCAAAATCTGTGCTGCAGCACATTTGGCAAGGCTGGTGACGTGATAAGATGCAACAGTGTCCTCAAGACTGCTACGTGACGGATGACCTTGAAACAGTACAGTAGAACCCCTCACACAGAGATTCTCAAAACAGAGTAAACTCCTGAAAGAGAGACCTCCGATACTGGGAAAATTCAGAAAGGCAGACCGTACGCAGCGCCATCTGTCGTGCATTTAGCAAAATTCGATGGCATATTAAGTAACCAGCAAAAAATGTGTTGTGAACTTAATTGGTAGCACATTCAACAATACAACTTGACAATTTAATATGAAATACGCAAAATAAAATGTTGCACCACCTTGCAGCATGTTGTAGCCTTTGTAAATTCAAAAGTGCGACTCTTCGTGAAGCGAAGATGACAAAAAGCCCGTCTACGTTTTAGTAGTTCCACTGTTATAGCATTTGTAACAAAAATAACAATTACTTGATACAATATTCATCAACGTTACACCATATGTGGTGCAGATCAAGTTCAAAAATTTAATTTGCTATGATACCACACGTTTAACCTATTAACGCAAGAAATAGGTACGCCCCTGTTCATCCCAAGAATAGTGCTGCTAACACCGTCCAGGAAAATGGATAGTATACGTTAATGGGTCGGCAAATAGGTTTGAGTTTCCCTTGAAACAAAGCAACGCCTCAAGCGATGAAGAGATGGGGCAAGTGGTATGTCAAGATAAATGAGGAACCTATGTCCGGAGAACCACCAGACACGAGAACAGTGAGTCTAGTTAGAAGAACAACAACAAAAGAAAGCTCGTTAGCAAAAGAAGGATTAAGAAAAAGGCACAGTGGGCACATATGGGTATAATTTTCCATAACATGGGCCAACGTGACTAACGCCATGCCCCGTCCATGCCTGCTACGAAGAAAGTAGAGGAAGGGCAGACTGTCAACTGAAGGGAGTATAGAATAATGTCTAGTCCGGGAGGTCTTGCTAAGGCAAAGAATGGAGTCTCTGAAGATGAGAAGAATTATAAGTTTGGCGTCATCACTTGGGCCACGCTGAGAGGACAAGCTGAAACTAGATGTAGATCAAGTGTCTTAAAGAGCGTGCCTATCGCCCCATTTCGGCACCTGCTTAATGAAAACTAAGATAATTGGACGAACGCCCCATTTCGGCACCTGCTTAATGAAAACTAGGATAATTGGACGAAAATTCATCTGGCCGGATAGCACAATGGAATAATCTAAGAAGGGATGGAAGTAGTAGTAGTATAAGAAGATCTAAGCCTCCCTAAATAAGTACCAAGCTTTTCTAAGAGAGGAAGAGAAAGGGACATATAGTAAGTTTATAGATAGACAAACATGTAATCCATGCACGAAGGTGTTCCCACACAGGATCAACGCGCATGGGAACGGGAAGTGGGGAAAGAAGAGGAAGAAAAGACAACAGTAAGATCAGTAGGAGTATGAGAGTGGAAGGAAGCAAAGTGGGCCCGAAAGACAGACGCCCCGAAGGCCTAGCTAACGGCTAAGGTAATCTACACAAACCCCCTGGGGGGCGCTACTCCCCATAACATGGGATGGGTAGAGATTGAGGTTTCGATTTGATAATTCATTGTACAGAGAGATGGCTACCGTATCATGCAAATAATGTTTTATTCTGTAAACGCTTCGATGTAGTTTTACCTACTGCACGCAAGGAAATAAAATGCTATGATCTAGGCTCCAAAGCACATAAAAGGGTCTGTTTTCCTCTCAGGTGGTTCTGAAGGAATCGGCTGACTTTCACATGCAGGATCCAGGGCGTTCCGTAACTACAAGTTGTTGTCTTTACACACAAGATCGACTTGCGCAAAGTGTCTGAGGGAGAGAATTGCCTCATCTGTCCTAACTCCAGTCTAAATCGAGCCAAACAAAGACGTCTTTCAAGTCGCACCAAAGAGCGGGACCAGAGAGCGACAGTGAGTATGGCAGCAAACGCCCTGGTGGGCTGAAGCCAAATCAATGTTTTGATTGGAGCAGGACCAATTATAGCCCCTTATGGAATTACTTTGGTCTTGAGATAAAATCTCTTGAAATGAATTAATATATTTCTGTGCAACAATTTTGACTTGCATAACTTATCACTCATTACCCAGACTATGAATTTTTGTTTCACTCATTGTTCGTAAGACTGTTAAGTCGGAGACTAGTTCAGCATGTGAGGCAGAGCACGTAGAAGCACAGCGCCGGCAATGAGGCCAAGGTGAAAGGTCTCTTGTTTTGAATAGCACAGCAGGCTCTGTGAGCCTTGTACGGCATGACAAATTTCCAGAGGACGCGCTTTGATGTGATCGTATTGCAGCGTGCCTACATACCAATTAACCTGTCGAAGAAAATGCCAAGAGAAAACGAATAATTAAAATTACATCAGATATCACTGATGCACCCAGTATATAGAAACAAGAATCAACATGAGTTTCACCATCAAATTGTGGCCTTAACAAACTGGAGTGTCTGAATTATGAACACACTAGAGATGTGGTTCGGCTAAACTTACCAGCTATTTTGTGCGACATAAGCTGAAATAATCCTTAGTTTCTTACCTACCTCACTTTGCGAGACTAAACAGTGCAGAGAAATCCGCGACAATTAACTGAGGCGCATCGCCACACCAAACAAGGCCATGCAATGCTGATTCGCATGATTATTCTGATGCTGCATAGGCTATTTTAGGTTGAGTCAGTAGATTTGTATGCAGCCATTAGGCTACAACAAGCTACGGCAACTTTGACACTTCAGTGCCTGAAATAAAAGAAAATATCACTTTTGGTAGCACTATCAGTGGTTGTAAAGTCCACAAATGTTCCACACAGGCACCGACCAAAATGCTGAAACAATCTAAAATAAGATAAAATGTTGAGCTTAACATCAACTACAAGAGAAAGTGAAGATCTAAGGCAAAGATAACGTGACACAAATATTTACAGGCTTATAATCTAAGTGGAAGTCTGTTGCGTTACTACGCAACAGAGAACGGAACGGTAGAGACACAGTTATTATTTACAAGAGTAGATATATAGGAAGTGAAAACCTACTTATACTATGGCACAAATATCGTTGGGAAAAAGTCAGCACTTGGCCACTGCAATAACGCAAGCAGCATCCATGTATCCATTAAAGTACTTCTTCGAAGTATGTGAAGCGCATCTGGTAATTTCGATGTCCATAGCCAACGGAACATTTAGCATCCAAGGCAAGGACTGCGGTATGTTATGGCGCGAACATTTTTTAGTTTTCTTTTGCAGAGAAGCTCACCACAAGCCCTGCGAAGCAATATAACGAAGCATCTTCAGCGCAGCGCAATTGATGAAAAACTAGAGGGGCTTCTTTGTAGCGGACAGAAATGTGAAGAAAAAACAGGTACCGTTACGTAACGAAAAGAAAAATGACTAGCAGTCATCCATCGTTCAAACAGAAATGCGAAGAGAACGACACCAGTAAAAGATCCGTGTAATTGAAAGCGATTTAAAACTAGAAAAAGAACAGTGACTGCAGTGAAAGCTCTCCAGGCTTCGAAACAATCTGAAAAGGTAGCAACAGCAGATCGCTAGCACCTGGAAACCAATCGGCAGAGAAATAATACACTGAGAAAAATTTTGATGCACGTAGGTGTTACAGGACGTAGTTTGGAATGTCATCACCACAGACAGAAAAATATATTCAGTCAGAAAAACATATTTCCACAAAAAGAAAGTGAATAAAAGCTTTGTAGTTTTGTTACACGTGCAAAGCGAGACGGAGTTACTTACTAACACGCAGATCGCTACCGTAATTTATTATCATTATAATAAGGGTTTTCCCGCCGCATCAGATACGAAGACTATATAACAGCGATCCGATTTTGTATAATATAGTTTAGAAGTTGAGTCGAACTCAGATGAGTTCGATTAGAACAATCTCGGCCAGGTGCACCATGTCTGGCAGGAAATAAGGCGCGAGCATTTCTAACCCTACCCGGCTCGGCCGAACGTAATCGCTCAGCCATGCGGTGCAGAGAAAGAGACGAAAAAAAGAAGAAGACAGACGAAAGCTAACACTCGTGCGGGAGGTTTATTTCGTGGGCCCCCACACGGGAGCGGATAGGAGTCCCATGGGATGAGTCGCTTACTACCATTCTGCGACCCACCTCGCGGAACAGTTGAAATACATATAGAAAGCCTACCTGCCTCTACAAAACCTTGTCGCAGGAACTGCGGCCAGATGCTACATCCTCTGCGGAGAAACACTAGGGACCCTTGGGTGAGTGATGCCCAAACATATTGTGGCAGGGAAAGGGTATCGTAATTTAAAATTCTGTCTCTTTAGGTGCATCAATTCTACCTGTTTTTCATGCATCTTGATGCATCATCGACTTTGTCACAAAACCGAAAAACATAAGTGCATCATCAACGGGCCAAGTACATCATAAGACCCAATATGCATCATCATGATGCACAATAGCTAACTTTACTACTATAGTAACAATAATCATTCATTATCTAGCATACACGGGAGCGTGGATTCCTTTCACAGCTTAAGGAATCCATGACTGGAGAAACCTAACGTATATTCATTATACCTTATTATTCTAAAATTGTGACGATATGTCACTGGTAGTGTGCAAAACAGGACATTAAGCCTGTGCTGCGGAGGAATGAAAAATCTCTCTGGCTGACTTCGATTCTTGGGATCTCACAGCGCTGGCTTCATCAATCCTTCAATATTTGAACTTTTAAATTCTGCACTTGAGGCAAAAGGAATAACTCGTTAGGTGTAATTACTGTATGCAAGATAGTACATGATTATTACTACAATTACAGAGGAGTTAGTTCATGTGCAACTTTCATGATGCACTTAGCATATTTTTGATGCAATTGCTTGTATCGCTTTTGAGACAAAAATGCATGTAATTTTGAAGCATCTATGTACATCATAATTTCTCTCAGACTAGTACAATAGAGCTTCAACTTGCTTATGGCCTCTCCACACGACGAGGCGAGCTCCAGGGACATGGCCGTGGGACAGTGACCGTGTCCGCGTTTGCTTCCACGCGTAGTGAGGCAGCACCCGACATGAGAGTGCGGGCGATTGAAATACTTGAACGTCAACGCGTCCTCTTTTTGTTATCAAAACGCGCCCCAGGCATATTACAAGGTAACAAACCCCCTCTCAACCCGCCTGTGTAGAGTTCGCTGACAAGTAGGGTATGCCCTGCTCTCTGGCAGATAGAGTACGAACAAGAGAGCAAAATCGGACGTGTCCCAGGGCATGCCCCATCGGGTGGAAAGGCCTTAACAAGGGATAAAAAAAAAGGTCAGTACGCAGTTTAAACAATACACTACACGATGCTACACTTCTTGTTTGTGTACCTACATTTTATTCATTCACCCTCTTTACACAACCGTCATGTGAGGGCAGAACAGTCTTTTCAAAGTATCAATATTTCTGCATTTTTTCTCACGTCCTCCAAGTACAAAAACACTCGTCTTTGCGGCGTCTTGGTCACCCCTGGAGAATGCAGGCGGGCGGACACCACACCTTAGCTACAATTTTCAGTGCCTCACCCGCCGTGTAGAAAGCATAACAATAAAACACCAAACTTTCAGTGCACTAGGATGACACTTATTGCAAAGTGGGGGAAAAAGGGATAACCCACATTAGGGGTAAGAATGAACTAAGATTTTTTACTGCAAGAGACGGAGTCCATTTATTACCTCTAATGGGAGTTATCCATTTTTTACCCCACTTTACTCTAACTGATGAAAGCCTTCACCAACGAAGAACTATCGATTCGAAGAGCAGGAACACAAAACTGAGTTTAGATCAGAGCAACGAATGTCAGAGTGACACCACCGTCTGCCCACGCAGCTGTTGCAGGGTTCGTAGCTACGTAATAGAGAGGCCCTTGCCGGGACTGCCACCAGTCGGCGCCGTCTTGTGGTAGCGCTTCAGGAAAGATTTTTTCTTGTGAGGCTGTTGAGAGCTGCTCTCCAGGCTTATTTGATCTGCAAAAATGGAGCGAGTTATGGCTGCCCATCTAACACTCCGAGCCACATTAATGNGAGGCCCTTGCCGGGACTGCCACCAGCCGGCGCCGTCTTGTGGTAGCGCTTCAGGAAAGATTTTTTCTTGTGAGGCTGTTGAGAGCTGCTCTCCAGGCTTATTTGATCTGCAAAAATGGAGCGAGTTATGGCTGCCCATCTAACACTGCGAGCCACATTAATGAAAGCATGCAATAATCACTAAAAGAACAGTCAACGAAGCAACTTGACGTATTATTACCTCCGCCAAGGAGGTTATGTTTTCGTCGTGTTTGTCTGTCTGTTTTTTGTCTATCTGTCTGTCTGTCTGTCTGTCTGTCACAAATATACCTCAAAAAGTTATGAACCGATTTTGATGAAATTTACAGGGATTGTTAGGTATGTTAGGAGGAACAGATGATTAACTTTTGGTGAATATATGTCCATCCGTTTGTTTGTTTGTCTGCCTCATTTTTCTCAATGCCATACATAACTCAAAAAGTTATGAATGGATTTTGATGAAATTAACATGAGTTGCTAGGTAGCTATATAACAAAGAGTAAATGACAAAATTTTGGTAATGATTTGTTTGTTCGATCGTTTGTCACTGTTTTTAATTTTATGCTTGTTAGCGCAATAACTAAAAAAAATGAATGGATCTTTATAAAATTTATAGGAGTTGTCAGTGATGTTAACAGACACAAATGATTAAATTTTGGTGCAGATCGGTTTGTTCATTTGTATGTTAGACTCATGTTTGTCATTACGTTTGTTAGCAGTATAACTCAATAAATTATCAACGGATCTTCACGAAAATTGCACAAGCTATTATTACTATCAAAAGTTTACAAAGAAAATTATGGTTTCACAGTCAACTTGAATTTTTTGCTACCGTTGCCTCACTTGGCGGAGGTATGCGCTCTCAGAGTGCTCTAGTTCATCTATGTAATGAGTTAACCGGTAGCTAAATGATCAAGAACTTCAAATACTCAACTTAAGACTAAGCTGCATCAGAAACAGCGACAAAAGTTTGTTCCAACGATATTCACTGCCATCTTGACAGTGTCACCTTAGGCGTAAAAAGGAAGAAAGAAAAACTGATGTGGAGTGTCCTTTCCGTAGCCCCACTGGGAAGCAGGTGGGAGACCCCATGGTATGGCCCGCCTATCGCCATTCGGCGACTCGCTTCACGAAGGAAGAAGGGAAAGAATAGAGAACCTCCCTAACTCAACGAACTAACCTTCCCAACAGGAACTGCAGCCTAATGCAAAAATCCTGTGGGGAAAAGTCACTCATGAAAGCGCGGGGGTTCTAGATAATCTGATAAGAATGGGGTTCGGCAGAATAACACCCGGTGGTTAAATTACATACCTCCTACTATATCTAGCTTTCTGCTTATTACTGATAAGTATTTTTTTTCGTCTCTTGGCACTGCGCGGCGTGGCAGAGCGCATCAGTTCATCCGTGCAGTTATAGTTAGAGCGAGTCGCTTTGCGCCATATTTCCTGTCAGTAGCAGCGCACTGGCCCATCTTGAGACCAAGAGAATTCTCCAAAGTTCTTTCAAAACTTGAGATCACCCAGTAGAAAAGCCCGATAAAATTGACCGAGAATTTTGCGCGATGCGTCTGAGCATTGCTGCGCTAGCAATCCTTAACGACCTGCTACGTCTAATTATATGATTTCTATAAGTCTGACAGAACAAAAAAGGCAACTGCGCAAGGGAAAATGACCGAGCAATGCAACAGAACAAAATACTTGACTGCCCACTCCTCCAAAGTGAGGCCTACGGCAAATCGATAAAACTTTTATCAAATCTTTTCTAAATAACATAGCGACTTCAAATAACAATAACAAAAATAATAAACTGTTTTCAGAGATACAAGCCGAGCATGAATTGGAAAGAAGCATGCGTGCATTAGCACTGGCCCTTGGTCATTGACAAAATTAATTTTAGTCAACTTTTAGTCAATTTGGTATCTTCAAGTATATCGATCGTGTCCCATCGCTGACATCTAGCTGTGAATGTGTATTTCTGAAAACATTTCTTGTATCGCCACGATCAGTTTATTTCTATTTGAGGTCATCTTGTTAATTTTAGAAAACATCTTCAGCTTGAAGCCACTTGTGATTGTGAGTGAGCGGTAAAGCATTAGGTACGTCGTTCATGTTAGCGTGTATATGTCAACCCGTGTAACAAAGTATTATGCGCGCGAAATGTTACTAGTAACAGTAAGGGGAACAATATTTACAGCAAAGGCAGAGTAAATTATACTAAAGACCTAACATTATATATTTACGGTAGCTTTGTAGTTTACTGTCGCTCCCAATTCTTTCACTTCACATATTCCAATTTCTGAGATTCGATTCTTTGTCACAAACCCATTTTGCTTCAATACAGCAAACTACAGAAGTTAGAGAGCACAGTTTCTATAAAGGCCAATCCGGCCTGCAAATTAGCGTTGTCACGCAGTGATACAGCAATGTGCATTTGTTGCAGATAGTTATCTAATAAAGAGTGATGCCTTCATTGCGCCTATTGTATGCCACTGAGTATGTTAGTTACCGTGGTGTACAGGGCATACTTCATATTTACATGTTAGATTTCTGATTTACCGTGTTTGAATTTCTTCAGATTGGGGTAAGAAGTGAATGTTTACAATTTTATTCAAGAAGGGATGTAATCCGAGACAGAGTATTTAATGGAAACACGTAGGTATCAACTTGTTAGAAACCACCAAGAAGTTTCGGTGCAATGTTCACTCTGGATTAAGAATGTACCAACTTCCTGTACGATTGGCAGCTCCCACACGCAGTGATGTCACGGCTTTAAAATGTTCAAAAGCGCTGTGACGCTTATGGTGACCACCGTATAAATGTGCGCAAGTTGGAATACGTGCGATCGAAGTTTGATTCAAGTTCTAAAGGGTATTTTAATCGACATCCCTCTTTGGAGGCAGCTCGTGCTATGTAATGTATGGACTTTGAACTGCAATCAACGTAAAAAAAGCCTTAACTTGTCTGTGTCTGCTCAGTGGCTTGCCTTTAATGCGACGGTCCCACGACAGCTCGCGACGGCAACACACGCTCACCTCCACTGTGCTGAGTAAGCGTACGGTGCCCACCCACTACCTGCCAACACTCGGGACATGAGAACAGCTCTAAAGCGTGCAGCAACCGTCATTGTAAGCGCTCACTCGTCTCCAGCAGTGTGGTTAACTGGGACATAGCGGTCTCCTAATACAATTAGCCATAGCGGTCTACTGATACCGTTAGCCAGAGTAGCATATTGATCTTGTCAGCCAAAGTGCCGTACTGATATCATCAACCATAACGGTTTCCTGATCTCATTAGGCACACATATCTACTGATCTTGTCAACCATAGTCACGCACGGACGCTGCGGGTCACTATCCTCTACATGTTCTGTCGGCGATGACATCAGCAGAACCCGGCCGGTGTTAAAGTTCCCACACCGTCATCAGCCACATCAATGCGACACTATAGCTGTACTGCACAGTAAGCAGCATTCAACCAATTCCTTTCTAAAGTTACGTGCATGCATTTGTTAATTGTTGAAAATAAAAATCGCCCTGTGTTTCATTTCCCGGGGCAGTTTCGCTTAGAACTATTCGTTGGTCAGCCCTCCAGCTACGCCACGGCCCTCACAGTCACCACCGTCAATAAACAAAACAACTAACATCTAGTAACACCAATAAAAGAAATTATAGCATCTAGTAGCTAACACCTGTAAAAAAAACCTTGCAGCATCTTACACAGCTTGTAAAAACATGCTTGTGACAAGCCAAGGGTGGCGGAGTACGCCGCTATCTCACCATAAGGGAACTTAACACAGTTTAGGACTTCAGCTCGAGAGGGGGGGGAGCTATCTGCCTCCACTCTTGATAGAACTTCACAAGTGGAAATCATTACAATATATGTCAGTATGATTAGTCTTAAGAAGCGGTTCATTCAGGCATAGGATGCTTAATCATCCTAGTCTCATTTCATTTCTTGAAACGTTTTTTCCAGGAGCAAACGGTCCCGTAGTCCACGCGGCATCCGCCGCATCAGTCAGCGGAGCGAGCAGCCACGAGGTCACGATGTCAGCCAGGTGGCTCTCCGCCACCCAGCCAGTCAGCCGGTCCGAGCCTACCTCAGAGGTAGCGCTGGCCTGCCTCTGAGTGCCCACGTAAGCGCTAGGTCGCGACGGGGAGGAGGGAGGCGTCACGGTGTCAAGTTCCCTTATGTTGAGAAAAAAGACGTGTTCCAGCGCCTTTGGCTTGTCACAAGCATATTTTCTCCCCTTCAGGTCACCTAACACCGTTTAGGACCTATTATTTTAAGGCCCGACAGACCAGGAACTTAGACTATCAAAGTCCGGCGGTCACAGACTTAATCCACGCTACTCAGGATGGCAGCTTGTAGGTAATCAGGAATGGGAGGGAGATAACACGGTGAGCGTGGCAGGAGGTTAGTTGCCTGCTTGCACGTTGAGTGGAAGGCGACAAAAGGGTAAGGGTAAAGCCCTAAGGGATGGGAAACCCCGACCCCACCGTCTTGTAGAAAGTAATCACGGCTCTTAACGGTCTGTAACGCCGTTTATCAACCTATCAGAAGTTCGAGCCAGGGCGAAGCACGAAGAGGCGAAGGTTTGTGTGAGGGCAAGTCTCTGGGGGTAGATTGGGGTATTCGTGTATGCGATATCTTAGATCCTGCCGCTTACAGGCCGTGTAGAGGCTTCCGGGGAGGAGCCCGGTGATAGATACGGGGGTCAGCATAGGGAGTAACCTTTCAGGAGGCTCTCGGAACTGATCCAGATTTGTTGTCTTCAAGAGACGTAGGTAACGTTTAGCTTGGTCGCGCCCTCAGAGGGCGCGTCCGAATCGGTTTAGCGAAAGTGGGCACTGTATTCCAGACTAGCAGATCCTTCGTTGGTCGAGGATCGTACGAAAGTAAACTTTCTGTCGGGGGAAGCCGGGGTCGTATGATGACTGTACACGAGGCCCTGAGTGCCTCGTAGCAAGTTGTTACTAGCTCCTGTGGAGCCTATGGCTGAAGCAAGTGGTGATCGGGGTCGAAAGCCAAGGTCAGGAGTTGAGGACGACTTGTAGTTTGCTGGGAGGAAAATCTGATATGGTGGAAAGTAGTAGTAGTAGTAGTAGTAGTAGTAGTAGTAGTAGTAGTAGTAGTAGTAGTAGTAGTAGTAGTAGTAGTAGTACAACACCTCAGGATGACCGAGATGACACTTCGAGAGGTGTCTTTCTGGAGGGCTGGTTGACCCAATAATATACGATGAATTTAATAGCTCCCTTTACCAACTATACTGATCGGAGACGGATTTCAGAAGGTCTTTATCTGTGCTCGGACCATAAATACCGCACGTTGCTGGCCGTCTCTACAGGGTAACTTAACGCCACAGGTACTTCCTAATTTTCTTCTACGACCTCTGAGTTCGTGAC
>LQNS02278091.1:17178746-17192971 GCA_001587735.2 Parhyale hawaiensis | reverse complement strand
TAGGTCGGGATCGATGAAGCTTTTACAGCGCTACACATACTCCGAATTTACTGGGAGGTCGTTTATGGTTGCTGTATGTGTGAAGAGAAGAGAGCTATACGTGGGTAAAAACCCGAGTTGCTGCCTGCTCCATTCTCCTCACTTGCTGTCATGTTGAGGCCGGTCGCTAGAGTGGTGGCTGCTCGAAAGGGCTGCCGACCCTAGGAGAATCTCATTTGGTTCTAAGGTAGTAGTAGTAGTAGTAGTAGTAGTAGCAGTTTTATTAGCGCTTCAGGGCATCATGCTGAACTATTTCTGTGATTTAACACAGACTTGTGCACAGCTAGGGCGCGGAATACGTCTCATTTATACGACAAGGGAAAAAAGTCTAATTTACGGACGGAAGGTTTGCTTATGCCGGGATCGAACAGCTTGTCTGGGAACAATTTGCAGTAGTGGTTTAGGAGATGGTGTGGATAACCGTTATTTTTAAAGAATGTGAGGAGAAAGTCAACCTCGTTTGAGAAGATAAGGTAGGACAAGGACAAATGGCATGCCCGAAATTGTAGGATTTTTATTGCATTGATTTTAAATTGATCGTAGCAGTGACTGAGAAAACTTGTCCCAAGGCCCGAGAACGTGGGTTTTCTGTAAACCCTAGTGATAAGCGTTGAGTCTTGTTAGTTATTAGAACATCTAGAAAGGCTAAGGAGTTATCTGACTGGTTTTCGGCAGTGAACTTGATATTTGGATGTTTGCTATTTACATATTCCAGAAATAAATTAGAATCCGCTTTATACTTAAATACGAGGAAGGTATTATCTACATAACGATTATAGTGAATCGGTTTGAGGTCATTTGGGCAATCGTTAAGCCAGAGGGTTTCATGATGGCATACGAAGATATTTGCTAACGACGGACTAAGCGGGTTCCCCATCCACACACAATCTCCTAGACCACTACTGCAAATTGTTCCTAGACAAGCTGTTTGATCCCGGCATTAGCAAACCTTCCGTCCGTAAATTAGACTTTTTTCAGTCACTTCCGTACAACAACAAAGCCTCTGTGAGCGCAGTAAACACATTGAAAACGTTCCTCTCTGAAGCCTATCCCCATATAAACTTCAGATTTTTCATACAAATACACATTTACCATAGGGTCCTACTTTAAGTTTACAGACAAACCCCCCACACCACTCCTGTCAAGTATTATCTACCGTTTCAAATGCAGAGGATGCAATGCCTCGTACATCGGTAGCACTGGACAACATTTCAAAGCCCGCATTGACCAACATTTAGAAGTATCTAGCCGAACCGGTTTACCACTTACAAAACCTTCACATTCAGCCCCCCGCCTACATGCCGAGCAAAACAACCATCCTATCAGCAAGAATGACTTCTCAATCATTGACTCTGCTAATCCAATCGAACTCACAACACTAGAATCCCTCTACATCAACAAGACTAGACCCAGCCTCAACATTATGACCTCGGCTGTACCGCTTCACACAACCCTCGACTAACTACATCTGCCGACTGTACAGGAGCAGACATCCGGCTCCTTCACGCAGCTCTGTTCATTCCCTTTTTAGGCCTGGCCCCGATCACATCTATGCTCCCGTATTTAGGAAATTAAGGAGAAATTTTTATTTATACGTTGTAGATTTTCATTTTTCTTTATTCTGATGATGGGATTTTAAATTATCCCGAAACATTAAATTTTATACGTCGACATTAGATTCATTATTAGATAAATATCTTGGTGTTAATAAATTGCAATGATTTCCACTTGTGGGGTTCTATCAAGAGTGGAGGGAGATAGCTCCCCCGGGCCTAAGTCCTTAACGGCGTCAAGTGACCTGGAGGTGAGAAAAATATGCACCAAGCACAGACATTAAAAAAATCAGCACTTAACACCACCATTAAACAACGGGCAAGAACAGTTTCAGTGACAGAGCTCTCACGATAGTGCAGTGCAGGTCCATGTCGATCGAACACGTCACGGTTGAGGACAGACAAGATATGTCACACTGTAGCAGCAGCAACAACACGGTCAGCAGCACACGTACCTTTAACATAAGCAGTAACAGAGCGCTCGCTGTAGCGCACGTCCATGTCGAACAGCTCGTCGTCAGAGTCAATCCTGACGCATCCGTCACTTTCTCCCTCACCCGCCGCTTGCAGATCCAGAGTGTCTGCCAGTGAAACAAGCACTAGTTTTGAACTCTCAAATAATTGTACATGACACTGAATACATATATTCTGTTGCTATTGCTCCATGCCTACTGGTAAGTATTGAGCCAAATGATACTCAGGTCGAACCATTTGTAGTAAAAGAGTATTTTCTCTTGTGGTTTTCCTAAGGGAGAAAGGCCTTGTAGGGAGGCATCACAGCCTGGGCAAGATAGGGGCTTGCCTGCAGCTAATTAGATGGATAGATAAATATAGTCAGTTAATTCTCCATTGAATTGAGGTATGCCACAGCTAATGATATTCGGTTGTATTGCTTTGCAGAGTTTTAAAATAAAAATTAGGGCGAAAACTAATGATCTAAAAAACATATTTTGAGAAGCTAGTCTATACTAAAAATGAACGTTTCAGCTCTTCGGCCATCATCAGCAATCTGAAACCGATTCAAAAGCATAACGAATATACTGTTATAAATTCAAGCACATTTTCCCAGGAGATTGATCACTTCCCTGGTGCTGATTCACATTTCATGGTGTCCTTTGATATTGAAAATTTATTCACTAACATACCGTTATTTGAAACTCAATATCTGCTTGAACCATTTACATAATAATGTATTAGGATTATCTCGCTTGTATTTTAAGTCATTATTAGAATTGTCTGTTCTGAGTTCAATTTTTCTGTTTAATGGCAAATACTACAGACAGGTAGAAGGTCTAGGTATGGCGTTACCACTAGGCCCCATATTCGCAAATATTTTTGTCACACCATGAGCGTACTTGGCTTTCCGACTGCCCAGATGAATTCAAGCCTGTTTTTTTCCCGTAGATACGTAGACGATACATTTCTTTTATTCCATGAACAGTCTTATGCTGCAATGTTTCTTAATTATTTGAATGACAAACATCCAAGCATAAATTTCAAAATGGAACGGGAACATAATAACTCATTGGCATTTCTTAATTGTTGCATAACCCAAGTAAACAATAAGTTCACTACCTCTGTTTATCGCAAAACAACTTTTACCGGTACGGGATTGAGCTTTTTTTAGTTTCTGTACCTCCAAGTTCAAGATTAATAGTATCAAAAGCCTTTTAGCTCGTGCTTATAGGATTAGCTCTGATTTTATTTTATTGCATACTAAATTTAAATTTTCAAAGAATTACTTTGTTCAAAATGGTTAGCTACCCAGTAAATCTTATTCAAAAATACATTGGAGAGTTTCTTAATACAGTAAAACCCCTCTAATTCGCACAGCACGGGGGGAAGGGAGTGACGGATTAGCGGGGATTTCGGATTACCGAGGTACTCACAAATCCGAATGAAACCTCTGTATCCTGCACTAAACGAATTATAGAGAGATTGTTGGTACCTNACATATTTACTGATAAGCTAGTCTATAATAAAAATGAACGTTTCGGCTCTTCGGCCATCATCAGCAATCTGGAATCAATTCAAATGCATAAAAATCAACATAGCTATAAGCACACAGTCGTAAACTAATGAACTTATACACTAATCATAAAATCCCTAAAATGATAAGAACTTAACCAACTACTATCTGGAGTGGATGAGACGACTGCAGGTCGTTTAATTTCAGTTGTAGTTTAAAAATGAATAGCGATTCTAAAATACATAAGTCTAAAGAGGGTTTGCCTAAACCTAAAATCTTGAAATTTTCATCTTTTACAATACACTTGCATTGCTCTGCATGAGATCTAACGGATGATGTTGGAGGAAGGGCAAGTATCGAGTCAGTTCTGAAGCTCCTGGCAGCATGCTGGAAAGTCCTTACTCTAAGAGTACGCGAGGTACACCCCACGTACCCAGATCCACACTTTGGACAACAATAATTATCTACGACAGACGAGAGCCTACTGACAGGAAGCTTATCTTTGAACTTAAAAAATGAACCTATTGTAAAACTATTAACTATAATTACATTCAAATCGACACACTGGAAAAACTTTCCGACCAGCAACGTAAGCTCACGCCTCAGCTTCTCCGACTGCTGGCCGACATATGGCATGGTGACGTACATTTGCTTTTTCTTTACAGTCGGGACACTAGCAAGGGCCGTGAAGCTTGTATTAAGAAACTGTCTAATGCATTTTGAATAAGATTTACTAGGTAACCATTTTGAACAAAGAAATTCTTTAAAAATTCAAATTCAGTATGCAATGAAATAAAATCAGAGCTAATCCTATAAGCACGAGCTAAAAGGGTTTTGATATTATTAATTTTAAACTTTAACGTACAGAAACTAAAAAGCTCAACCCCATACCGGTAAAAGTTGTTTTGCGATAAACAGAGGTAGTGAACTTATTATTTACATGGGTTATGCAATGATCAAGAAATGCCAATGAATTATTTTGTTCCCGTTCCATTGTGAAACTTATGCTTGGATGTTCGTCATTCAAATAATTAAGAAACACTGCAGCATGAGACTGTTCACAGATTAAAAGAAATGTATCATCTACGTATCTACGGTAAAAAACAGGCTTGAATTCATCAAGGCAGTCGGAGAGACAAGTACACTCATGATATGACATAAAAATATTTGCGAATGTGGAGCCTAGTGGTAACCCCATACCTAGACCTTCTACCTGTCTGTAGTATTTGCCATTGAACAGAAAAATGGAATTCAGAACAGACAATTCTAATAATGACTTAAAATATGAGCGAGATAATCCTAATACAAATGCGACATTATTATATAATTGGTTCAAGCATATATTGTTAGTTTCAAAAAACGGTATATTAGTGAATAAATTTTCAATATCAAACGACACCGTGAAATGTGAATCGGTATCTGGAAAGTGAACAATCTTCTGGGAAAATGTGCTTGAATTTATAACAGTATATTCATTACATATGGGTGGGTTAAGAATTGGCCCCAGGAATTTAGAAAGGTTGTAGCTGGGGATTTAATAAGCTACAAATATGGGCCGCATTTGGAATTATGTCTTAAGATCAGATTTGTGTTTTTTGGGTAGACCATAGAGTATACCAGGGCTTGAACCTGTAACGTGACAGTCATCATAGTCTGATTCAGAAAGTAGGTGGGAATTCTTAAGTTTCCTGAGAAAGTTGTTAATTTTATCTTCTATCCTTTGCACACACTTGTGAATAGGTTCCGTTATTTCCTTAAAACGAGATAAGTCATGGATCATATTTAAAAGACTGTCAATTTACTTATGGCGATCTAAAAGAACCACCCTCCTTTCCTTATCCGATTTTAGTACAACTATTGATTTGTTTAGGGCTAAAGTTTTTAGTAGAGAGAGATCGAATTTGGTGACAACTGATGAAAAAATTTTATAAGGCTTGAAATTCAAGAAGTGCTTAAAAGATAGAGAGCGGAGCTGATCTTTGAAATCCGCATAGATGTAACACTGAAGATCCTTTAAAACCCAGATTAAGCGTTCAAAGTCTAAAAATAGCAATAAATAATGAAGCTTATAAAGAGCACTTCTTAAATTTTAAGCCTTATAAAATATTTTCATCACTTGTCACCAAATTCGATCTCTCTCTACTAAAAACTTTAGCCCTAAACAAATCAAAAGTTGCACTAAAACCGGATAAGGAAAGGGGGTGGTACTTTTAGATCACCAAAAGTACATTGACAGTCTTTTAAATATAATCTATGACATATCTCGTTTTAAGGAAATAACGGAACCTATTCACAAGTGTGTGTAAAGGATAGAAGATAAAATTAACAATTTTCTCAGGAAACTCAAGAATTCCTACCTACTTTCTGAATCAGACTATGATGACCGTCACGTTACAGGTTCAAGCCCTGGTATACTCTACGGTCGACCCAAAATACATAAATCTGAATTTATGACAAAATTCCAAATGCGGCTCATATTTGTAGCTTATAAAATCCCCAGCTACAACCTTTCTAAATTCCTGGGACCAATTCTAAACCCACACGTCTAATGAATACACTGTTATAAATTCAAGCACATTTTCCCAGGAGATTGTTCACTTCCCAGTTGCTGATTCACATTTCATGGTGTCCTTTGATATTGAAAATTTATTCACTAACACACCGTTATTTGAAACTCAATATCTGCTTGAATCAATTATATAATAATGTATTAGGATTATCTCGCTTGTATTTCAAGTAATTACTGTATTAGAATTGTCTGTTCTGAGTTCCATTTTTCTGTTCAATGGCAAATACTACAGACAGGTAGAAGGTCTAGGTGTGGGGTTACCACTAGGCCCCACATTCGCAAATATTTTTATGTCACATCATGAGCGTACTTGGCTTTCCGACTGCCCAGATGAATTCAAGCCTGTTTTTTTACGGTAAATATGTAGACGATACATTTCTTTTATTCCGTGAACAGTCTTATGCTGCAATGTTTCTTAATTATTTGAATGACAAACATCCAAGCATAAATTTCACAATGGAACGGGAACAAAATAATTCATTGGCATTTCTTGATTGTTGCAGAACCCAAGTAAACAATAAGTTCACTACCTCTGTTTATCGCAAAACAACTTTTACCGGTATGGTAGTAGTAGTAGTAGTAGAAGTTTTACTAGCGCTTCAGTGGCACACTGCCTATATCGCGCCGAACTATTCCTGTGCTTGACCACAGGCTCGTGCACCGACTAGGGCGCGTTTTAAATTGTCAATGATTTTTGTCTCGGCTACATCCCCTGCGAAGAAGGCACTCGGGAACCTTGGGTGCGTGATGCCCAAACATATTGTGGCAGGGAAAGGGCCCGCCACAATATGCCCCTGAGGGCTTTACCGGTATGGGATTGAGCTTTTTTTTAGTTTCTGTACCTCCAAGTTCAAGATTAATAGTATCAAGAGCCTTTTAGCTCGTGCTTATAGGATTAGCTCTGATATTTTATTGCATACTAAATTTAAATTTTTAAAGAATTACTTTGTTCAAAATGGTTACCCAGTAAATCTTATTCAAAAATGCATTGGAGAGTTTCTTAATACAAGCTTCACGCCCCTTGCTAGTGTCCCGACTGTAAAGAAAAAGCAAATGTACGTCACCATGCCATATGTCGGCCAGCAGTCGTAGAAGCTGAGGCGTGAGCTTACGTTGCTGGTCGGAAAGTTTTTCCAGTGTGTCGATTTGAGTGTAATTTTAATTAATAGTTTTACAATAGGTTCATTTTTTACCTTCAAGGATAAGCTTCCTGTCAGCAGGCTATCGTCCGTCGTATATAATTATTGTTGTTCACAGTGTGGATCTGGGTACGTGGTGTGTACCTCGCGTACTCTTAGAGTCAAGACTTTCGAGCATGCTAGCAGGAGCTTCAAAACTGACTCGATACATGCCCATCCCCGACATAATCCATTAGATCTCATGCAGAGCAATGCAATTGTATTGTAAAAGATGAAAATTTCAAGATTTTAGGTTCAGGCAAATCCTCTATAGACTTGGCGCCAATACACTTCGTGACCTCCCGTGGAGGGCCTTCGGAGTTCGCAGAGAGCAATGCCTGTGGGAGGCTCTGCGTAGCTAGGCACGGGGGATTAATGTTCAGGGGGTGCAGGGGTCGTGGTTGGTAATCGGCGGATACGTTCTCTGAGGGAGAAACATGGACGTCATACGAAGGGAGCTATTCGTACGCCGATAAGGAGAAGACAAGTTCTCCTTTATGATCTCCAAGGTCAGCATGAGACGGGTTAGGGTCCTGGTCTCACTGGTACTGGTCTCACTGGTAAAGGGTATTGAAGCAAAACTACAAGGACGAGCTGCGTGAGGTGGCATTGCATCGAGGGGTCGACGGCTAAAGGTCGACGTCCCGGGTGTCTGTGGAGGAAATAGGTTGTCTGCTAAGGAGAGCGAAACCTTCCACGTGCAGGGAATAAGCACATGGATGTGTCTGGGGTAACCGACGCGCTCTCTGAGTCTCTGTTGGGATAGTCTTGAGTAAGACTTAAGAACTGATGGACGTGCCCGTTTGTGCTCCGAAGGAGCGGAAGAGTGCTTGGTCTTGAGTTTCTTAGGGGAAGGACGTAATATCCGCTCGGCTCCGAGGGGAAATTCCACTGATAGGTAATGGATAGTCAGGGTTCGTACCGAGAAATTCTCGAATGGAGCAGGGACCCGCTTTGGGAGGTCCTTCATTTTTCGAGGTCGTAGGAGGACGAGTTGGGTCTCCCGAAACCAAGTGACTTGGTGTAGTTTTTAAGTCGCAGGGTTAAGGGGAGAGTGGCAGTGGGAGTAGAGGAAGTAGCTCTGCTTTTAGAAGGTTGGTTAAGAGGTGTAGATAAGCTCCCCTCCCAAGTGGTGATACCGCGTTTAGCACTTATGGCTCGTCGCAGTATAGGGCTAGTTCGAAATCGGAGTCCACTGTGAGCCGTGCACTACTGGAGTGGGGAGTGCAATGGGTTGGGGGTTCCTGAAGGCCGTCTGCGATTTCTTTCTCACAGGGGGCCGTGTATCTTGCACATATGGGTAAATAAGGTTTATGCTTCGTTCTGCCATGGTAAGGCAGCACCTAATGCACTTCCGATACCAGAATTGGTTACGTGCAAAGGGTACAAGACAAGTGAACTTGAGAACTTCTCAGTAAACTAAAGCTAGGGTAGGAGGGTTATCTGAGGACATGAGTCCCAGCTTGCCCGCAGCTCAGACTTCTAGGGCCGAGGACATAGAAGATGCTGTTCGTAGTAACAGCTTCGGGAGCAGGCTGAGGCCAGTCGCGAAGGGGATGAAGTAGGTCATCTAGTCCCCCCCCCCTCCCCAGTGTCTGTGACGCTATGGTAGAGGGAGAGCAAGATGTCCCAATCTTAATGAGGGATAGTATAGGCTGTGATGAGTGACGTGTTGAGCACCAAGTGTGTCGCATGTTAGGTGCAGTAGTGGTTGCCTGGGAAAACCAGACGGAGCGAGGGGAAGCAAGAATAAAGCTAAAGACAGCCAGTGTCTATGACGTTGGGAAGGCGAGAGCGAAGCGAAGGAAGGTCTGCCTTTCGCTTCTCATGCTCGCCTTTGTTTGCTTCTGTTTGCTGCTCAAGCCAGAGGGCAAAGCGAAGAGGCGCGGCTGATCAGCGTCGAAGGCGCTATGGGAGAGCTCCGGGTGAGGGAGAGGAGTCAAAACGAGGCGAAAGCAGGAACTCTTCCTCATGGCGAAGAGAGGGCGAAGATATGAGATTCTAAGCGAAGGAGGAAGCTTCGAATATGCTTCGACAAGGTGAGCGAAGGTAAGGCGACTTTTCGTTTTCGCGAAGCGAGAGGGAATAAGGCGAAGAGAGCGGGCAAGCGACCATTGGAGAAATGAAGAGAAGCGAAGCAAAGACTTCTGTTCGCTTCTGAAGTTCTGTTTGCTCACTTCCGTCTGCTGCTGGCCGCTTCTGTTCACTTCCGGAGCGGAGCGACGTGATGCGAGGTAAGGGGAAATTTGAATATTCGCTACCTCAAGGAGGGCGGAGCAAGTTCGTCTTCCAGAGTGGCCGTCTCGAATAGATCGATGACCTCTTCTCCTGGATGGTGGGACCGTTGTCCATAGTTTTGACTAGGCGTAGCACAGAGGTGAGTGGCGATTCTGAGTTCTTGTTTCGCCTGTAATTGCCCCGTTGCTTGGGGCACAGTGAGCAGGGGCCAGGGCGCTGCTTGAGGTCGGCTAAGACTCTGTTCCCGCCTGAGATCATGCAGAGTGTATGTCTGACACGAGTCTTTGTTGCATAGGTGGTAGGAATCCGACATGGTGTCTCTAAGATTTTTCTGAATAATCAACTGCCTGTAAATTATGTAACAGGAAACCCCGGATGTAGGACACGGGAGGTTTGGGACCTTTAAGAAACCAAACAAAAGGTATGGCTCGGTTGTCTGGGGACTCAGGACCCGACCTGACAGCGGTCTGCGCCGCTGACGCTAGGACCGTGGACATGGATGAAGCTTACTCCTAGGGAAATGGTTAGTTATAGTACGGAACCTTAAGACTCCGTTTCCGAGCAGAACGATATCACAGAGGGAAGAGCAAGGGGCATATAGTATGCCAAGAGAAACGGGGAACCCATGCACGAAGGTGTTCACACACAGAATC
Organism: Parhyale hawaiensis; assembly: GCA_001587735.2. NCBI lineage: Eukaryota > Metazoa > Arthropoda > Malacostraca > Amphipoda > Hyalidae > Parhyale > Parhyale hawaiensis. Next base: position 17,182,772 of record LQNS02278091.1, on the reverse strand, counting down.
AACGCGCATGGGAGCAGAAAATTAGGAAAGAAGAGGAAGAACAGAATAAAGCATGAGGGAGTAGGAGTATGAAACTGGGAAGGAAGTAAAGTGGGCACGAAAGAGAGACGTCCCGAAGGCCCAGCTAATGGCTGAGGTAACCTATACGGGCCCCCCAGGAGTTGCCTGGCCCCATGGCAAAGCATGGACGAACCTAAATTAACCTAACCCTATGAGCCATCGTATGCCCCATGAAGGGTACTCCTAGGGAAATACGAGAAGGGAGAAGAATGAAGCGAACTGTAGCGAAGCGTAGAGAAGTTAAGCAGCGAGGTCATGGTCTGGGGCAGAACCGAAGCGAGGGCAAAGCGGCAGAAGTGAGGCAGAGTTCACACCTACCACAAGTCTATGACGTTGAGGGGGGGGGGGCGTCAGGAAGGAAGACCGAGAATTAAAAATTTTCGTTTCTTCGAAGCGACGAAAGGCGAAGCGACAGAAGGCGGAGCTACGCGAAACTTTTGTTCGCTTCTAAAGCGAACGGGAGTGATCCGAGAAGCTGTGGAATACCTTCGGGTGAGAGAAGGCGGTGAGGTTGGAGCGAAGAGAAGGCCGAAAAATGTTGAAAAATTTTCTGTCCACGAAGCGAAGAGGAGCGACGTGAGGAGAGGCGGAACGACCAGAAGTGGAGCGACGCGAACCTTTGCATGCTTTCGTTCGCTTCTGTTCACTTGTTCGTTTTTGTTCATCTTAAGGCGAACAAGAGCGATCTGAAACGCTGGAAAAACTTGGAGAAGAAGAAGGCGTGAAGGCTGAAGAATTTACATCCTTATTTCATCGAAGCGAAGAGAAGTGACACGACGAGAAGCAGCGACGGAAGGCGAGGCGAGGCGAGGGAAGCCTCGTCGGGTTCCGTTCGCTATTGTTCGCATCCGTTCGCTTCTACGACGAACAGGAGCAATCTGATATGCTGGAATAACTTGGAGGAGAAGAAGGCGATGGAGCCAAAATGACGTGAAGGTCGAAGATATCACATTCTTGTATCTTCGAAGCGAAAAGAAGCGACGCGACGAGAAGCTGAGCGACGGCAGGCTGGCGAGGAAAACCTTTATCTCTATGTTCGCTTCTTTTCACTTCTGCTCGCTTCTTAGGCGAACAGGAGCGATCTGAGGCTGTGGAACAAGTTGGGGAGAAGAAGGCGGTAGAATCGAAGTGACGTGAAGGCCGAAGATTCCGTTTTCGTTGAAGCGAAAAGAAGCGACGCGACGGCAGGCGGGGCGAGGAAAAACCTCGTTCGCTATTGTTTGCTTCTTTTCACTTCTGTTCGCTTCTTAGGCAAACAGGAGCGATCTGAGACGCTGGAACAATCTTCGGGTGAGAGGTGTGAATTGAATGTCGGAAGGATCTCTGAAGTACTTTGTTATATACGCGTTTAGCACATACAACATTCCAATGTGTTAGCTTTAACATTCAAATGTATAGACGCATTCTTTGTATCATGCGAGTTCATGTTTAGGCGGATGTAGCCGCCGTCTCCAGCTCAGAGTCTGTCGGATAAGGAACAAAAAGGACACATACCTTACCATACAAAATATGCTTATTTACCAGCATCGCTAAATGTGAGCGACATGCGTAATTCTCAATGACCTTCCGGCCGGAACCTTATCAATAAAGGCTGTCTGTCAAAGCCGGTAATCAGAGTTTCGGAGATATTTGTTGTTCTCGTAAACGTACAGTAATTTACAAGCGGACTTCTCGATTCTGGCGGAAGCAACCGGTGTTCTAAATGAAGCCGGCAATCATAGATATTGCAAGGCGCTTGTGCTATCAAGCGTGAGCTTATTCGGTACTTAGCCTTACTGTGCCAACATTGTCTACTTCATTCTGCTTCTAGCACTTATTCAGATGTAGACCCTGTACTTTTTTGTCATCATATATCTGTTTCATGCTTGCTACTTTTTATTGGATCATATTTTCTAATACTTGTATAATAAGATGTAAATAAACAAAAAGATCTTTACGACGTTCCTTCATCATCCAGCACAGTGGCCTGATAACATTACTCTGCATTGAAGTTCCCTCTCACAACCAAGTACGGTGACGAACTCAACGAGAACTCATCCACGCACACAAGCTGAATATATTACGGTACATACTTCTTTTAGGAAACGCCAAAGGCTAAGATATTCGACCCAGTGCATGGGCATACAGATGAGAAGAAGCTAACTTAAGCACAGGAAGAGACACGTGGCGCTGAAGGAGTTGTTGCCTGTGCGGAGATCCAAGACGATCTGAGGAACCTCGGCTCCAGGTCACCTTATACAGAGTAGCACCTCCCAAAAAGATAGAGGGGGGGAGTGATTACGTCACAGAAGCGAAAAGCGAAGAGAAGCGAACGGAAGGGATCAGAAGAGAATATTGCGAGGGAAGCACTGGGTGCTCACATCCAATTTTTATTCTGCTCTCTGCCCTCCTTCGTCTTTCCGAAACGAAACAAAGGCTACCCACAGGCTAACACAATTTTGCAATACCATAAAGGAAAAATAAGAGGCTTCTAGCCATTCCTGCAGCCTTTCATCGCGCCAGCCAAACTTCAGATATGCGGGAAAAATCAGTTTCAGATCTCTACAGCCGTTGCTGCCTCCTTCTTATTAAAGCTCCTTGATCATCTCTCTGCCTGATGCCTTTGAATACTGTTCAGTTCAGAACTCATATTCATAGTGAAAATTTTATTGAAATTCTTTAATTTAAAATCGGTAGCTTATTTACGTATCCAAGATACAGGATTGCAATAGCACAAACCTGGCGACGGCTTATATTATCTGAACCTAAGCTCCTCTGCAAGAAGTTGTTCGTAGAAGATAAGTGCTAGGGAACTTGACTATATATATAGGTTTAAGCTTGTGGAAGAATAGTACATTTTCGGTGGAGAAGTCTTCTGAAGAGTGGATGACAGGGAAGAAAAAGGGGTTCCGCTGACGTAATAATTTCCTGACGTCACTGAGTGACGGGGCGGAAATCCCCAGTTAAAAAACACAACTGACAAGGTACCAGTAGCAATGAACACAACTCTCAGCATTACTGTTGTGTTTTCGGTCAAGTTACAAGAAACGCACCTTTGAGGGGAGAGCGTGCATTTACAGCAGCAACTGTGGCAGGAGGGGCTGAGGTGAGAGGAGGTGGTGATGGTAGGGAGATGGCGGTGGTGCGGGACGGCGACGATGGGGACGTGCTCGTCGCGCCCGACGGCTGCTGTCCCAACAGCGACGGTGACGATACTACGATGATTTGATGAGAGACAGTGTCAGCAGTCTGGCCCGAGCTTAGGCGATGCACCTGTAGACACAGAAGATTTACATGTAAGAAGACTACTTTATTTGTTACTCCAACGCATGAAAGAAGATGCTGGCAGTAATTAAATGGGTGGTATCACTATTTCAGGAAAATTCACTCAAGTGAAAATATGAAGGCGAGATTTATGAGGATAATTCTGTGGTAAATAGTTGAAACTAAAAATCTCGTAATATAGAAATAAACATGCCTGAAGATAACTTTGATGATTACACGTATTCGAATGAACACACGAATACGGAGGATCAAGTGGAGTGCTCTGACGAACGTGTCACTGTCAACATGCACGTTGCAGTCTGTCGTCAGTGGAGGCACATCAGCCCAGCGTTAAGATTCCTTCACAAACAGATCCAAAGCCCGGAACATAAAAAGCATCGAGGGCAAGACTGACCTGACAAATCAATAAACGAAGGTAAATACTACAATTGATGTGACTGTTGTATAGGTGCAACTGCTTCATTGGAGGTGTTGTCCATCCACTCACCTCTCATGGGATATCATCTATCTAATCTAATCTAATACTAAGAATAACCTTCCTGTGTTTATAAATATATATATATATAAATAAATATATATATTTATATGTTTGGTGTCACGCTCTTAACGAAATAGATAGGCGGAAATTAGCCCAGGTTGGAGGCTCTGGTGCTCCTCTCAAGCTCCATTGAAAGTGCTAGGCAGAAAATAAGCCGGGTTGCA